>JADRCD010158325.1:0-28799 GCA_019843815.1 Montemys delectorum
AATCAAGGACTATACAGGGTGGGATTGAATGTACTGGCAGCAGGTGTATAGTAGAGGATTGCAAATTGGATCATCAATAGGAGGAAAGGACCTCGGCCTTGTGAAGGTTTTGTGCCCCAGTGTAGGGGAATGCCAGGGCCAATAAGTGGGAGAGGGTAGGGTGGCAGGCATGGGGAGGGGGGAGGCAAAAGGGGTTTGTTCTTGTTTTTGTTTGTTTGTTTGTTTGTTTTGGAGGAGAAAATGGGAAGGGGAAAATGTACATGTAAATAAAGAAAATAAAAAATAAGGCTGCAAATTTTGCTACTGATAACTTCAATCTAGGCTCTATTAATTTTGCATAATATTTTCCCCCAATAGAATCAAGAAATAAGAGAAACTACAGTAAAAGCAAAGAACAAAAATAAAAACTGTAATTGTGGCCATAGCAATATTTTCAAGCAATAGTTAAGTGATATATTAGTTTCCCATGGCCTCTGTAACACATCACCATAGCTTGATCTCTTTTAAACAAGACATAGGCATTTTCTCCAAGTTCTTGAAGCTAAAAGCCCAGACTTAATTTGACTTGAGGCAATGCCCCCCTTCCCTCCAGAGACTATAGATAGACCATATATACCTGTATCTCTCAGTTTCCAGTAGCTGCTTGCATTCTTTTCTTGTAATCACACCACTTTTTCCTCTCTCTCCTTCCTCTAAGAGTTTCTATGATAGCCTGGAGGACCCAGTTTACTAATCCAAGACCATCTCTCCTTACTGTCACCAGATTTGCAGTATTCTTTCTTTGGTACATAAATAAACCTCCATAGGTTTCTGTGATTAAGTCGTGGATTTCTTTGGGAAGAAAGGGGAGTGTTATTTTCCTACTAGAAGTGGCAAAGCCAATATTAAATACATCTGCTCATCAATTACCTAGGGCAAAGAAAACTGAGGCAGATGCATGGTAAAAAAACAAAACAAAACAAAACAAAACCTACCCCTGATCCCTACCTGAATCAGCTGTGGCCTGTTGGGACTTTTAAAGCTGCAGTAAGGACTGGCATTAATATTGTCCCAGTGCCTACTTTGTCCCTGCTCCTGTCCTAGGCTCCTGTACTTGACTTCAAGGGTCCTGAAACTCTCCCAGGAGACCTATAGGTTTCCAAACTTAACTCATGTGGAAATTAAAAATGCTCAATCTGTGTCCATGGATGGCATCACTAGGATTCAAAGCTGGGAGGTCTATCCCCTTGCCCCTCATCTGGCTTACTAAGGTATCCTCTGCTTTTAGGAGAAAAATCCCATCCCAGGCAAGGATACCATTACTATAGACATACAGATTCTAAAATACTGAATGGAGAGACTGACGATGTCTATTCAAGTCATTAACAATAGCACAGCTATTCAGGATGTCATTTCTGGCACATGGAACCCAGGCAAAGCTTACTTTTCTACAGCTCAAAGGATCCAGTCTAACATACAACCTTTCGTCTCACCTCTTCTAGGCACAGCCAGTGGTACACACAAGATCAAGGGTTGCACAAGCAGTAGTTTCTGTCACATTGTGCTTGAGCAGGGCAGGAGCCAGGCAAACCAAGGAAATGCCTGCTACAAAGTGCCAGACACACCGCTGACATGGATTAAATGGACTGGAAAACCATTTTTTTGAGCCAAATGGTCCATTCAGTGTCCTGAAACATGCCGTCTCCATGTATGCACACACACAGTCTTCTTCTCCCCAATTCCCCTGTTCTCTGCAGTTTCCCAACATCACACATTGAACCCCTAATGCATGGCAGGATGGCCTGGGGCTGGCACTGCTCAGAGAAAAGCAGTTAATCAGGAGTCTTCCCAGGGGTTGAGCCAAGAGTTATACCACAGAGGAAAAGAGGCAGGCAAGTTATTCCAACACTCTTACTCTGCTAAGAGTTACTCTTCCATTCAGAAAATAATTAGGGCCATCGACAATTCATCTGGTAAATAAAGAAAGAAGAATGGAAGTAGAAACTTCACCGAGACTAAGAAAAAGGGAGCCAGTACTTCCCAGAGGACTGCTGATTTCCCTTGATATAAAAGACATACAGCGATCATCTAGACCTATTAGAGAATTTTCTAGACAGCAGAGTAACCTCATAGGCTGGGCAAATGACCTGCTAGCATCAGCCTGACATTTAGGGTCAAAGCTTGTAGGACAGGAATAGCAGGTAGAGAATTCCAGCTTACCCCAATCGGAAAGGAAATCTTTTTTTTTTTTTTTCAAGACAGGGTTTCTCTGTATAGCCCTGGCTGTCCTGGAACTCACTCTGTAGACAAGGCTGGCCTCGAACTCAGAAACCCACCTGCCTCTGCCTCCCAAGTGCTGGGATTAAAGGCGTGTGCACCACTGTCCGACGGGAAAGGAAATCTTAAAAAGTTTGAACTTTTAATCAAATTGAATTTCCTCAGAAGAAGAACCTAGATATACCACATGATACCTATGTATTGTGTATTAGAAAGTGTATCATTCATTTTACATTGAAGCTTCACGGTATAAGTATTGCTGCATTATAAATTATTATATTTTAATTTTATATTATATACTGTATTGTATGAAACATTCATAAATTAACATAACTATGTTATAAATTTATATAACTATATATTATCTAATATATATATGATATTCAGATATGTATGAAGGCCAGTATAAGCTTTTGAGTTACCATAGGTTTTAGGTTTTACCCATGTGACTTTTGGCTATGATGTTGTAGTATGGCTGCATAAGATGCTGCCATTGGAGTAATAGGTAGATGATATTGTTACTATTTTGTACAACTACATGGGAATTATAACTATCTCAGAAACAAATATATTGTTTTTGTTATGTGAATGCAAACTATATTAAGTTTACACTACAAGCGAGAATAGATAACGTGGTACCACACAGCAGAACCTACTGGAAGCTTCAGGCAGCATAAGAGCAGCTCGTTGAAATGACTGGACCCATGGAATCTTCAATTCCCTGAAAAACATAATTAAGGGTTGGGGAGGTGATTCCATGTATGTAGGTCCTGCTGTACAATCATGTGAACCTAAGTTCCTCAGCACCCATGTAAAAGCTAGGCATGTTGGCTTGCATCTGTAACTCCAGTATTCAACATGGTCAGGAGGAGAGACAGATGACCCCTCCTGGCTTGTTGGCCAGACAATGTAGTTGAGCTGCAAATTCAGTGAGAAACATTGTTTCATAAACATAAAATAGAGAAGAAGCCACCCCACATTCACCTCTGACCTTCATACATATGTACAAACATATACATATACTTACACACACACACACACACACACACACACACACACACACGGGCAGGGAGTAGATAGGTGGGGCTGTACTCAGGTCTTGATCAAGGAATAACAAGTGTCTAGGTGGTGACTGAAGGACCCTATCAAAAGGGGAAAACATGTATGATGCAAAAGAAGCTGCTGCAGTGGTTCAGAGGGCAGATCTAGGCACACCCATGCCCACCTTACATGAATGAAATCATGACTTTCTGATAGCTATGGTGGATTGTCATAACAGTCTGGAGGACCATCAACATTATTTCTAGAAAATGTTCCTGGCTTACTTATGAATAGTTTAAAAACTGCACAGTAGAAAAGGCACAGATATGAAGCAAGCCTTGTCTTAATAATTCATACGACTAAGTTTTCAACCACAAGCTATAGAGTTTGAGTTCCCTGAAACACTGGTGGGAGTGATATGTCCACATTTGTCACAAAGACTTTTCAGGCTGTGTAGAGAAAATTGTTGGATGTGGTGAAGAGTAAAGGGGGACTGGAAGGATTTCTACTAAGGCAGCAGTGTGGTGGAGAAAAAAATGGATCACAATCATTGAAGGCAATACAAACTCTCTATGTTAACCAAGTAGAGATCTTTAGCAGAGCTTGGCTTCTAAATCTGTTAGGGTCAAATTCAATTGCAAAGCATAAGCTTCAAAATAGCAGAGACTTAAAGAGGGTATTTATGTCTCTCTTATAAAAGGAAGTTCAGAAATAGAAGTACGGCATTGTTCCAGGGTCATCAGCGACTCAGCTCTGCTTGACTTCCTGACCAACAATGCCAGCACACTCTTCCATCCTTAGCATTACTCATGGTCCAATATGGCTGCCAGAGCTCTGCTGCTGTGTTCATATTCCAAGAAGGAGCAATGTGAAAGACAGTAGGGAAGAGGTGTCAGTAACTTTTAAAAAAGCTTTCCAAGAACTCTCACATAACACTGTTGTTTATCCAAATCATGGCTATGCCAAGTAAGGAAAGCAAGTATGTGAGTTTAGGTTTTATTATTGTGAAGAGACAACATGACAAATTCTTATAAAGGGGAACATTTAATTAGGGCTAGCTTACAGTTCCAGAGGTTTAGTCCATTATCATCAAGGTTGGAAACATGGTAGCCTGAAGGTAGAAAGAGTGTTAGAGATGCAAAGAGTTGTACAACTTGATCCGAAGGCAGCAGAAGGAGACTGTGTTCCATACTAGGCATACCTTGAGCATATAAGAGAACTCAAAGCCAGTTCCCACAGTAACATATTCCTCTAACAAGACCACACCTACTCCAGCAAGGTCACACCTTCTAATAATGCCACTTTCTATGGTCCATGTATTCAAACACTTAAGTCTATGAGGTCCATACCTATTGAAACTACCACAGAAAGGAAGTTAGATAGCAAACTTTATGCCTAAATACTCCTATAACCAAATCTGCAATGGATGTTTTATATCAGGGGATCAGAAGTGCCTAAGGGCCTATGGGTAGAATGCCTAGCCCTTCTTCTACTCTGAAAGCTGTTTAGTTTCTTTCTCAGCATTAAGCTGGTCTTCAGAAGGTAAAGTATGATTTTAGTTAGGGTTTCCATTGCTGTGAAGAGACACCATGATCAAGGCAATTCTTATAAAGGACATTTAATTGAGGCTGGCATACAGATTCAGAGGTTCAGTCCATTACCATTAAGGCAGGAGCATGGCACTGTTGTCCAGGTATGGGAAGATCTGAGAGTTCTACATGTTGTTCTCAAGGCCAACAGGAGAAGACTGTCTACCACATGGCTAGGATGAGGGTCTCAAAGCCAGAGACATACTTCTTCCAACAAGGTTACACCTCCTAATACTGCTACTCCCTGGGCTAAGCATATTCAAACCACCATAAGCTGGGAGGAAGAACTGTCCTAATTTGTGGTATTTGTTTTTATTTCTCAGAAATCATGTTCATTGTTCTCCCTGGTGCTCAGGCCCAGGGGTATCTCTCTATAGACACCCTGAGTTGGTATCCATGCACCAATTTACAGTGTTGACCCAAGACCTAGTGTTGACCCAAGACCCAGTGTGTTGACCTTGGACTCCTGGGCTCCAAGTTGTGGGTAAAAGGTATTCATGATTCATGCAGGGAACAGCCAAAGGGCTGGCAGAAGAGCATCCCTTATCATCCAGTCAGTGCCTATCTGTGGATATCAGCTGCACCAAAAGCTGAGTGGTAGAAGTTGTTTTTCACCATCATGACTCAGAGAGGGTGTTATAGACATGGTATTTCTGAATTCATCAATTTAGAGAAAAAGAGAAATTTATGATAGGAAAAGAGAAGTTGGCCATTCACTTTGAGAATTAAAATTCTAAGTAAGATGGTAACAGATATTCATGACACAAGTCTACATGTTGTGTGGCTTTTAAGGCTTTCCTGGTCACAGATTTCTTTTGCTTGTCTCATTTGTCTCTACCAACAATTAACATCTTTACTTGTCTGAGTTTTTCAAATGGACTTTTCAAGTGAACCCGCACCCCCACCTCAAAAACATTTTCTAAGCAGGATTGTGAGCAATCCACTGTAGTTTTCTTCTGGCTTACTTTAGGCAAGATTGAAAAGACAGATAAGCAGACACACATAGATCATTCTGTCTTGGAGGTTGACCCCCTTGCTAAGCATGAGCTCTTCCTGCTGTAAATGCATTTATACAGAGGCTTTTATTCATCCTCCACTGTTGGGTATCCTGTTGCCTAGAGTACAGTAAATAATAGATATTGAGGAAACGAATAGAGTGGTGAATTGAATACCCAAGTAACTGTGTATGGTAATTAGCTTTGATTGCCAACCTTATACAATCTACAATTACTTAGGGGAGAGTCTCAATGAAGTATGGTTTACATCAGGTTGGCCTGTGAATATATATGTGGGAGACTGTATTGAATTACTTAACTTATGTGGAAAGACCCACCCTGAATGTGGGTGGCACTTTTGGGTAGTGGCCCAGATCAAGGGACATGGAAGCAGCTTTGCTTTTTTGCTCTACTGATCCTCACTCTCATAGGTGAGTTTTTCTACCCAGTTGCTGCTGATAAGGCTTCCTTTGCTGATATTAGATTCAGTTTCTTTGGGCTCTCAACATGGAATGATGACTTAGGCCTTCAGCGTCACACTGGGCCTACTGAGGAGCCCAGCATGGTAGACTGATCTCAGCTAATGGGTTTTTGGATTCGCCAGTGTAAGACAGCCATTGCTGGCCTAATCTGATCACATCAGGTAAACCAACTGATATAAATCTTTTAATATACATTCAGGTCAGGCAATGAAAAGCACATGGCCACTCCAGGTTAGGGGAGTGGTATTCAACCACAGCTACACACTGGAGTCACTTGTCAGGAGCTCGAGACAGGGGTGATGTGGCTGAAAATCCCAAAGCCCAGGCTGCACTCAGAGTATACATAGAAATTCTAATTCATTTAATGTTCCTGTGGTGAATTCAATGTACAGCCAGGACAGACACAGGAAGAAATTCCTACAGAAAGCATCTATGTGAGTAACCTTTGAAGATGGGCATAGTTTTGACTTGTAGAAATGAGTAGACGTGTGAAAACACAGTGGTTAACAAGGCCTGACTCCTTTTCTATCAACTACAACTCTATCCCATCTCTTTTACCTGGTACAGACATGTGGTAGGGATTTTTCACAGGGCACCCGAGTAGTTAAGCATGTTCTTGTTGTTGTTGTTGTTGCTGTTGTTTTTCTCCACATACCCACCTACATGAGAGCCTGGGCTTACTTAAGCTATATAAAGGGCTCAGCTTGGGATCTGAAAGTAGTGTCCTCTATAGAGCTGGCTTCAGAGGATTGCCCACCCCAGGAAATATCTGTATCAGTTGACAGGATATAGCCCATGTTGACATGGTCTGAAATGGCATATTGGAAGCCCACCAAGAGATAGAAAAGCCCAAAGACTTCCCTCCTGTGGCTTCCTTGGGTATCCAACATCCCACCTCTTGATTCAAGTCCTTAGAGTTAAAATTAAAAGGCTATCAACTGCACTTGGAAGTGATATTACTTGGGGTTCTCAGCAGTTCTGCTAGAGCATGAATGTGTAAATGCACAAACAATGTAAGTCATAAAAGGGCAATGGCTAGAGAAAAATATAATAAATAATTAGAACATAGACAATGAAGAGAAAATTAGAGCTACTAGAGGAACCACACAAAAAAGAGCAAGCGAAGTTCAGGATATTTAGGATACGCCTTTGAAAGAAGTTAGTGGTTTAACAAACAAATATGCCTTTCAATTAAAACTATTTGAGTCACTCAAGAATGGGATAGTTGGTTCTAAGTTTCAACCTAAGATCTGAAGGGTCAAGTGAAAGCAGCAACCCACACTACAGAGCCAACATGGAGAGGCAGTCATGAGGAGGGCAAGCAGTTGACCTGGCACACAAAGTGCAAGTGGATGGGGGCATAATGATTCGGGAATGCTTCCTGCATATAAAGAAGTATCAGTGGTGTAGGAAATTACAGCAAAGCAAAAGTTAAGCTGTATTGAAGAAGAAAGTTATACCCCAGTATTTCCTGGTGTAACTCTAACAATTTAAAGGGAAAAACTTGAAGGTTCATAGATTATAAACCATTTGACAATTGACACTGCACTCTGTTGTACTGGAAACTAGAAGCACCAGCTTTACAGGTTTTTGACAAAAGAAGGACCAGTCTAGCCAGATTCCTATGTTAACCAGTCAGAGATCTTCACTGAGAAGGGAAGACATTTGGAATACATAACAATTCAGATAGTTCCATTATCCCCATATTCTAACTGATAAAACACCAAGGAGAAGACTGTAATCAAACAATGACTTAATCAGGACATGGAACTCAGGACCAGAGAAGATCAGATACGGAGCAGAATACGGAGGGCTTTGGTGCTTGTTCTTTAGTCAGATATGGCCAATATCTAAATACACAAAAACGTGTGATCTCAAAACAGATAAAATAAGGTCAAAATAAGATTCTTGAAACAGGTAAAGAAGTTTTAATAATTATCCAGAATTGAAAACATAATGGTATCTTTGCAAAATCTAGGAACAGGAGAAAGAAGGGTGGTACAGGAATGTTGGAAAGGAAAGTGAGGAAGATACATTCTATAGGAAAAGTAAACACCACATCTGGGCAGACAACACTGGAAACAGTAACGGAAGAGGCAGTGGAAAGTAGTTATAACTGCTTCTCCAAAGGTTCAACCCAACTGATGAAACATCTCTGAAGTCCAACAGAAAAAAGAAAACAATGAATAGATAAGGTTGGAAATAAAAATATCCATAGCTATAGACATAGAGGGATTTAAATAATTTTATTTATTATATACTAACACTACAACAATAAAGTTGAGTATCTAGGGGAAGTTGTCAAATGTAATCCTGAAAATGAAAGCCTAAATAACTAATTTTAACTGGAAGAGGAGACAAATTATCAAAGATCTACCATTGAAAAGGGTATCAGGATATATTACTCTACACATCAACTTTCTAATCTTCAGGTAATAGATTAACATCAGTGTTAATTAATTTACTCTAACCTAAGGATGGCTAAAAGTTTTTCAATTTAGGAAGCCAGTATAATTTTAATATTAAAATGGGATTCAGGGTGGGTGGGACTGAAGGACTGGACTAACTTGAAAGCAGCTAGTCACTGGCCTATTCCTCCAGAATTCCTGTGTGTCTCTGGCCTCTAAAGAGAGGCACTTCCCCCAGAACCCCAAGGGGCAACAGAGCTCCCAAGAACTAGGGAGGAGATACACCAGCCATGGGCTCCTGCAGGAATCTGCCAAGGAGCCAGGAGGGGCTTCTCTCCTGCTCTTTTGGATAACTTCAACCAAAGGTGCTGTCATGGTGGCCATCTGCGGCCAGCCTGCCATACTCCCAGACTGGTTTACAGCTGAGCCTATTTATTAGGTGTGGGAAGAAGATGGGGAGTTATTTGTCTGTCTGGGCTTACTTCATCTCCAGAGACCCTTTAGGTGTTCAGAATGCCAGGAATCCCTTACCAACTGGTACTATATGGGAAGCTGTACTGCCACATAGTGGGCCAAGTGTATAAGCACTACTGGGCCAAGTTTGGAGAATTCTGCCATGGGTGCTCCCCGCTGATGACATGGTTGGCCATCATGGCTGGTGAGTTTAAGTACCACCCAGAGTGCTTTGCCTATATGAGTTGCAAAGTGATCATTGAGGATGGGGATGTATATGCCTTGGTATAACGTGCTTTATTCTACTTTGGGAAGTGCCACAATGAGGTGATGCTGGCACCTATGTTTGAAAGACTGTCTACAGAATCTATCCAGGACCATCTGCTCTACTCTGTCATGCTCATCTCCATGCCTGACATCACCGAGTGCAGATGTGGCTTCTTTGTGTCTGTGGAAAGTGTCTCTTCTAACTATGCCACCGCCATGCTACCGCCATGCACGTGAAAGAGGTCAGTTGGGTGCACATCAGTCTTAACAACCTAAATGCATCCACCCTTGGGACCACATCTTGGAGACCAATGGGACCCCTGTCCACACTCTCTGAGTAGAGGAGGTGGAGGATGTGATTAACCAGAGAGGTCAGACACTTCAGCTGCTGATTGAACATGACCCTGTCCCTCAGTGCCTGGACCAGTAACAGCTAGATACCTGGCTTTCTCCCCACATGCAGTGTACTGGACACTCTCTCATGCTCAGCACCTTGGACACCAGGAGGGGACACTGAGGAGACTTTCTCTGAGATAAAGTAACAGCATCTCCAAGTCTCCTGGCCCCAGCTCCCCCAAGGAGCTACTGCTTCTCAGTCAAGAGACATCAGCTGCTCAGAATCCCTATCCTGCTCCAGCAGCTACTCACAGCAGATCTTCTAGCTCTGTGACCTGATCCATGGGGAGGTCCTGGGGAAGGGCTTCTTTGGGCAAGCCATCAAGATGACTCACAAAGCCACAGACAAAGTGATGATCATGAAGGAGTTAATTCACTGTAATGAGGAAACCCAGAAGTCATTCCTGACTGAGGTGAAAGTGATGCAAAGCCTAGACCACTCTAATGAAGCTGAATCTGCTGTTGGAGTATATCGAGGTGGGCATGCTGAAAGACTTTCTGCACAACATGGACCCATTCCCCTGGCAACAGAAAGTCGGAATTGCCAAAGGCATCTCCTCTGGAATGGCCTATTTATACTCCATGTACATCATCCACCAGGATCTGAACTCACACAACTGTCTTAATCAAACTGGACAAAATGGTGATGGTAGCAGACTTTGGGTTGTCACATCTTATAGTAAAAGAGAGAAAAAGGCCTCCAGTAGAGAAGGCCACCACCAGGAAGTGCACGTTACACAAGAGTGACTGCAAGAAGTGCTACACTATGGTGGGAAACCCCTACTGAACAGCCCCTGAGATGCTGAATGGCAAGAGCTACGACGAGATGGTGGATACCTTCTCTTTTGGGATTATTCTCTGGGCAGGTATACGCTGATCCTGATTGCCTGCCCTGCACACTGGACTTTGGCCTCAGTGTAAAGCTTTTCTGGGAGAAGTTTGTCCCAACAGACTGTCTCCCAGCCTTCTTCATCCCCTGGCCCCCAGCTTCTATCTGCTGCAAACTAGAGCCTGAGAGTAGACTGGCATTCTCAAAGCTGGAGGACTCTTGAGGCATTCCCCCTCTGCTTGTGTTGGCCACACCACTGCCTGCAGAGCTGGAAGAACTGGACCACACTGTGAGTATGGAGTACAGCCTAACTCAGGACTAGACACCCTAGCCCTGGTCCATGCCTCTGCAGGGGAACATTCCAGAGCCAGCATTGGTCCCTCCATGCCCTGTCCTTGTTGTGAGCCTGACTGCCTAGGCTTCCTGTGGATTGAAGAACTGCTTAGAAGCAGAACAAGTCATCCCTACTACCTTCCCAAGAGGCACTTGGGTGGAGCAAAATAACTCACAGGTTTTGGGGCCTAGTTTCTGTCTGTAAACCCAACACTCAACCTGAAAGCTGTGAAGAGGATAAAAGAGCCTGGATTCTAGACCAAGAGTCTGTTACTAGGGACTGCTCAGGACATCTGTAGATTGAAATTCTGGGAAGTGGTAGATTTACATTAATCAACATGACTTGGAACTGGTGGGCAAGATGACAGAGCTAAATGGTCTGAGAACTTCAACAAGGTGGAGAACTTCCAGCGGTAGTATGAGTAACAGAAACAGAGAGCCTTCAAAGTGTGTGAAATGACAGTAGTAATTGCTCCTTCCATCAGGGCCATACCCTCTGGAGCAAGTTTTGAAGACTCTTAGTATTGTGGAAACACACAAAAGCAAAAAAAAAAAAAAAAAAAAAAAAAAAGGACTGGTTTCTGCTCTACTCACTAGCCCAGGGACCAACCACATCAGTGTATGGATAGTTTCCACTTCAACATCTTCTCTCAAGTTGGGGCTAGAAAGAAAGAGGCCCTGCCTCATATCACTAAAAGCTCCATATCCATGCTGGTGGGCTCAGTCAAAAACTCAAGATGTTGCCTAACAATAGGTGAGTTCTGGATGCTAGGGTGGTCTGTCTCAGACTTTGGGTCTAAGCAGGGAGAAGGGAGTCCCATCAATTTCTTTGCATCCTTGTGGCAGCTACTGCACATCTTCTAAAATGTCTGGTCCAGGCAGCAGCGTGGGATAGGCATTGGTGGCTGCTGAATCTCAAAACTGAAATACAAAGAGAGCTCCCTGAGCTGGGCCTTGTAGATTCTACCTCTTTTGTTGCTGGTCCAGCTTACTTTCTGACCCACATTCCAGGGCCATGGGCATGGGAAGTTTTTGGCCATTTTACTTGCTATGTAGACTCCACTTGTGTGTAGAGTTTGCAAACTTGCTGTAGAGGGGATCCTGACCTTCCTACAGCAGCATGGTACAGTGTCCTGTGTCCAATTATGCTTGCACTGTCCCCAGCAAGTGTGGGAGTGCTGAACCTGTGCTGGGCCATGAAGCAGACTAAATAAATTAAGCAGTTAACATAAAAAAAAACATTAAAATGGAATAAAGACAGTGCAAAAAGAGAACTATGGGCCAATCTTATAAGTTTAGAGGCAGAACTACTAAGCTAAAGATTAAGAAGGAATCTATCAATGTGTTCAAACATTACCAATTGGCCATTCTAAGTTACAAGATTCCAACAAGGAAATTCACCAACAACACTTTTATCAAGAAAGAAAAGGTGGAAAACCATATGATCTTATTAGTAGTTCCCAACCGGCACTTAATAAAATTCAGCAGACATTCCATATGAAGGTTTCAGGAAAACTATGATGAAATGAGTGTTCTTGGCTATAATAAAAATCTATCAAAATCTGAGCTGGCAAGATGGCTCAGCGGGTAAGAGCACTGACTGCTCTTCCGAAGGTCCTGAGTTCAAATCCCAGCAACCACATGGTGGCTCACAACCACCTGTTATGAGATCTGACGTCCTCTTCTGGTGTGTCTGAAGACAGCTACAATGAATTACTCTGGAGCAAGCAGGGCCTGCAGAGGTCCTGAGTCCAATTCCCAGCAGTCACACACATGATGGCTCACGGCCATTTGTACAGCTACAGTGTACTCATACAAATAAAATAAATAAAATAAATATTTAAAAATATCTATCAAAATCAATAGCGTAACAGACATCATTCCAGTGAGTAAAATCCTAAAAGCATTTTAGATAAAGAACCAGCCAGCATTACCTACCATCTTAATTCAATTACAACCGAATGAGACAGCCTAAGAAAATGAAACAATTGGTATCAGCATTTGAAAAAGACATAATATTGAATGATTATTCATTTTTTAATTTTTGTTTGTTTTGTTGTTTTTTTTTTGAGATGGGGTTTTACCATGTATCAGAGCCCTGGCTGTCCTGGGCTCCCTTCATAGACCAGGCTGGCTTTGAACTCACAGATATATGCCTGCTACCCAAGTGCTGGGAATAAAAGTGTGGGCCACTACTTCCAGCCCTGAACATTCATTACTATGTAAAATTTTAGACAGGTCTGTTTCTGTTATTACTATTATAGATTAATATACTTTTGGAACTTTGCAAGAAACACAAAAGTATAAAATTAATGGGCATAAAAATTTGGCAATATTTTCTTTCACTAGTGACATGATTGTCTTTCTTCCTTTCTTTTTTCTTTCTTTTTCCTTTCTTTCTTTCTTTTTCTTTTCTTTTATTTTTATTAGATGTTTTCTTTATTTACAATATCTCCTTTCCCAGGTTCCCCTCCAAAAAGAAAAAAGAAAAAAAAAGAAAGAAAGAAAAACAATAAAATAAAATAAAAGAAAAGAACCCAAAACTAAACAATCCCTTGTTCTCTCACCCTGCTCACCAACCCACCACCTCCTGCTTACTGGCCCTGGCATTCCCCTACAGTGGGGCACAGAACCTTCACAGGGCCAAGGGCCTCTCCTCTCATTGATGACCAATTTGGCCATCCTCTGCTATATGCACGCTGCTGGAGCCATGAGTCCCCCCCCCCCAATTGAACTCTTTGGTTGGTGTTTTAGTCCCTGGGAGCTCTGAGGGTACTAGTTAGTTCATACTGTTGTTCGTCCTAACCCTTCAGCTCCTCGGGTCTTTTCTCTAGCTCCTTCATTGGAGACCCTGTACTCAGTTCAATGGATGGCTGTGAGTCTCTACTTCTGTATTAGTTGGGTACTATCAGAGCCTCTCAGGAGACAGCTATATCAGGCTCCTGTCATCCAGCACTTGCTAGCATCCAATAGTGTTTAAATTTGATGATTGAATATTGGAAGGATTCCCAGGTGGAGTAGTGTCTGAATTGTCCTTCCTTTAGTCTCTGCTCCATAGTTAGTCTCTACAACTCCTTCCATGGGTATTTTGTCCCCCCACCCTCTATTTTTTTTTTTTGTTTGTTTTTCGAGACAGGGTTTCTCTGTATAGCCCTGGCTGTCCTGGAACTCACTCTGTAGACCAGGCTGGCCTTGAACTCAGAAATCCGCCTGTCTCTGCCTCCAAAATGCTAGGATTAAAGGCGTGCACCACCGCCCGGCCTTTGTTCCCCCTTTTAAGAAGGAATGAAGTATCCACACTTTGGTCTTCCTTCTTCTTGAGTTTCTTATGGTTTGTAGTTTGTACTTTGTGTATTTGGATCTTCTAGGCTAATATCCACTTATCAGAGAATGCATACCATGTGTGTTCTTTTGTGATTGGGTTACCTCACTCAGGATGATACTCTCCAGATCCATCCATTTCCCCAAGAATTTCATAAATTCATTGTTTTTAATAGCTGAGTAGTACTCCATTGTGTAGATGTACTACATTTTCTGTATCCATTCCTCTGTTGAGGAACAACCGGGTTGTTTCCAATTTCTGGCTATTATAAATAAGGCTGCTATGAACATAGTGGAGCATGTGTCCTTATTACATGTTGGAGCATCTTCTGGGTATATGCTCAGGAGTGGTATAGCTGGGTCTTCTGGTAGTACTATGTCCACTATCTGGAGGAACTGCCAAACTGTTTTTCAGAGTGGTTGTACCAGCTTGCAATTCCACTAGCAATGAAGGAGTGTTCCTCTTTCTCCACAACCTCTCCATCATCTGCTGTCACCTGAGTTTTTTATTCTAGCCATTCTGACTCATGTAAGGTGGAATCCCAGGGTTCTTTTGATTTGCATTTCCCTGATGAGTAAGGATGCTGAACATTTCTTTAGGTGCTTCTCAACCATTCGGTATTTGACAGTTAAGAAATCTTTGTTTAGCTCTGTACCCCATTCTTTTTAATAGGGCTTTTTGGTTCTCTGGAGTCAAACTTCTTGAGTTCTTTGTATACATTGGATATTAGCCCTCTATCAGATATAGGGTTGGTAAAGATCTTTTCCCAATTTGTTTGTTGCTGTTTTGTCCTATTGACAGTGTCTTTTGCATTACAGAAGCTTTGCAATTTTATGAGGTTCCATTTGTCAATTCTTGATCTTAGAGCATAAGCTATTGGTGTTCTGTTCAGGAAATTTTCCCCTGTGCCTATGTGCTCGAGGCTCTTCTCCACTTTCTTTTCTATTAGTTTGAGTGTATCTGGTTTTATGTGGAGGTCCTTGATCCACTTGAACTTGAGCTTTGTACAAAGAGATAAGAAGGGATCGATTTGCCTTCTACATGCTAACCGCCAGTTGAACCAGCACCATTTGTTGAAAATGCTGTGTTTTTTCCATTGGATGGTTTCAGCTCCTTTATCAAAGATCAAGTGTCCATTTGTTTGTGGGTTCATTTCTTGATCTTCAATTCTGTTCCATTGATCTACCTACCTGTCACTGTACCAATACCATACAGTTTTTATCACAATTGCTTTGTAGTACAGCTTAGTGTCTGGGATGATGATTCCACCGGAGAGAGGTTCCTTTATTGTTGAGAATAGTTTTGGCTATCCTGGGTTTTTTGTTATTCCAGATTAATTTGCAAATTTCTCTAAGTCTGCGAAGATTTGAGTTGGAAGATTGATGGGGATTGCATTGAATCTGTAGATTGCTTTTGGCAAGATGGTCATTTTTACTATATTCCACGAGCATGGGAAATCTTTCCATCTTCTGAGATCTTCAATTTCTTTCTTCAGAGACTTGAAGTTTTTGTCAAACAGATCTTTTACTTGCTTAGTTATAGTCACATCAAGGTATTTTATATTATTTGTAGCTATTGTGAAGGGTGTTGTTTCCCTAATTTCTTTCTCAGCCTGTTTATCCTTTGTATAGAGGGAGGCCAATGATTTGCTTGAGTTAATTTTATATCCAGCTACTTTGCTGAAGTTGTTTATCAGGTTTAGGAGCTCTCTGGTGGAATTTTTGAGGTCATTTATATATACGATCATATCATCAGCAGATAGTGATATTTGACTTCTTCCTTTCCAATTCGCATCCCTTTGATCTCCTTTTGTTGCCTAATTGCTTTGGCTAGGACTTCAAGTACAATATTGAATAGATAGGGAGAGAGTGGGCAGCCTTGTCTAGTCCCTGATTTTAGTGGGATTGCTTCAAGTTTCTCTCCATTTAGTTTGATGTTGGCTCCTAGTTTTCTGTATATTGCTATTACTATGTTTAAGTATGGGCCTTGAATTCCTGATCTTTCCAAGACTTTTATCATGAAGGGATGTTGGATTTTGTCAAATGCTTTCTCAGCATCTAATGAGATGATCATATGATTTTTTCTTTGAGTTTGTTTTATAGTGAATTACATTGATGGATTTCTGTTTATTGATCCATCCCTGCATCCCTGGGATGAAGCCTACTTGATCATGGTGAATGATCGTTTTGATGTGTTCTTTGATTCGGTTTGCAAGAATTTTGTTGAGTATTTTTGCATCGATATTCATAAGGGAAATTGGTCTGAAATTTTCTTTCTTTGTTAGGTCTTTGTGTGGTTTAGGTATAAGAGTAATTGTGGCTTCATAGAACGAATTGGGTAGAGTATCTTCCATTTCTATTTTGTGGAATAGTTTGAAGAGTATTGGTATTAGGTCTTCTTTGAAGGTCTGATAAAACTATACTAAAGCCATCTGGTCCTGGGCTTTTTTTGGTTGTGAGACTATTAATGACTGTTTCTATTTCATTAGCAGATATAGGACTGTTTAGATCATTGATCTGATCTTGATTTAACTTTGGTACCTTGTATCTGTCTAGAAAATTGTCCATTTCATCCAGGTTTTCCAGTTTTGTTGAATATAGGCTTTTGTAGTAGGATCCCATGATATTTTGGATTTCCTCAGTGTCTGTTGTTATGTCTCCCTTTTCATTTCTGATCTTGTTAATTAGTAAGCTATCTCTGTGCCCTCTAGTTAGTCTGGCTAAGGGTTTAAGTATTTTGTTGACTTTCTCAAAGAACCAGCTCCTGGTTTGGTTGTTTCTTTGTATAGTTTTTTGTTTCTATTTAGTTGATTTCAGTCTTGAGTTTGATTATTTCCTACCTTGGTGAATTTGCTTCTTTTTGTTCTAGAGCTTTCAGATGTGCTGTCAAATTGCTGGTATATGCTCTCTCCAGTTTCTTTTTGTAGGCACTTAAATCTATGAGTTTTCTTCTTAGGACTGGTTCATTGTGTCCTATAAGTTGGAGTATATTGTGGCTTTACTTTCAATTAAACTCTAGAAAGTCTTTGATTTCTTTCTTTATTGCTCCCTTGATCAAGTTATCATTGAGTAGAGTATTGTTGAGCTACCACATGTGTGTGGGCATTCTACTGTTTATATTGTTATGAGGAGCAGCCTTAGTTCATTGTGATCTGATAGGATGCAAGGAGTTATTTCAACCTTCTTGTATCTGTTGAGGCCTGATCTGTGACTAATTATATGGTCAGTTTTGGGGAAGGTACCATGAGGTGCTGAGAAGAAGGTATATCCTTTTGTTTTAGGATAAAAAGTTCTATAAATATCTGTTAAATCCATCTGTTTTATAACTTCTGTTAATCTTACCGTGTTTTTGTTTAATTTCTGTTTCCTTGATCTGTCCATTGCAGGTAGTTGGGTGTTGAAATCTCCCACTGTTATTGTGTGCAGTGCAATGTGTGCTTGAGCTTTAGTAAAGTTTCTTTTATGAATGTAGATGCCCTTGTATTTGGAGCATAGAGGTTCAGAATTGAAAGTTCCTCTTGGTAGATCACACCTTTGATGAATATGAAGTGTACCTCCTTACCTTTTTTGATCAATTTAGGGTGAAAGTCGATTTTATTCGATATTAGAATGGCTACTCCAGTTTTTTTCTTGGGACCATTTGCTTGGAGAATTGCTTTCTATCCTATTATTCTGAGGTAGTGTCTGTCTTTGTCACTCAGGTTGGTTTCCTGTATACAACAAAATGTTGGGTCCTGTTTACAAAACCAGTCTGATAGTCTATATCTTTTTATTGGCGAATTGAGTCCATTGATATTAATAGATATTAAGGAAAGGTAATTGTTGCTTCCTGTTATTTTTGTTGTTAGTGTTGGAAATCTGTTCCTGTGGCTATCTTCTTTTAGTTTTGTTGGAAGATTACATTTTTACTTTTTCAGGGATGTAGTTTCCCTCCTTGTGTTGGAGTTTTCCATTTATTACCCTTTGAAGGGCTGGATTTGTGGAAACATATTGTGTAAATTTGGTTTTGTCATGGAATACTTTGGTTTCTCCATCTATGGTAATTGAGAGTTTTGCTGGATATAGTAGCCTGGGCTGGCATTCGTGTTCTCTTAAGGTCAGTATGACATCAACCCAGGATCTTGTGGCTTTCATAGTCTCTGGTGAGAAGTCTGGTGTAATTCTGATAGGTCTGCCTTTATATGTTACTTGACCTTTTTCCTTCACTGCTTTTAAAATTCTTTCTTTGTTTTGTGCATTTGGTGTTTTGACTATTATGTGGCAGGAGGAATTTCTTTTTTGGTCCAGTCTATTTGGGGTTCTATAGGCTTCTTATATATTCATGGGCTTCTCTTTCTTTAGGTTAGGGAAGTTTTCTTCTATAATGCTGTTGAAGATATTTACTGGCCCTTTAAGTTGGAGATCTTCATTGTCTTCTATATCTATTATCCTTAGGTTTGGTCTTCTCATTGTGTCCTGTATTTCCTGGATGTTTTGAGTTAAGAGTTTTTTGCATTTTGTGTTTTCTTTGACTGTTGTGTCAATGTTTTCTATGGTGTTTCTGCACCTGAGATTCTCTCTTCTATTTCCTGTATTCTGTTGGTGATGCTTGCATCTATGACTCTTGATTTCTTTCCAAGGTTTTATATCTCCAGAGTTGTCTCTGTTTGTGATTTCCTAACTGTTTCTACTTCCATTTTTATGTTCTGGAGGGTGTTGTTCAGATCCTTCACCTGTTTGACTGTGCTTTCCTGTAATTCTTTAATGGATTTTTGTGTTTCCTCTTTAAGGGCTCCTACTTGTTTACTTGTGTTCTCCTGTAATTCTTTAAGGGATTTTTGTGTTTCCTCTTTAAGGGCTCAAACCTGTTTACCTGTGTTCTCCTGTATTTCTTTAAGGAAGTTATTCATGCTCTTCTTAAGTTCCTCTATCAGCATTGTGAGATATGATTTTAGATCCAAATCTTGTTTTTCCAGTGTTTTGGGATATCCAGGACTTGCTGTGGTGGGAGTACAAGGTTCTGATGAAGCCAAGTAGTCTTGGTTTCTGTTGGTAGGATTCTTGTGTTTGCCTTTCGCCATCTCTTGATCTCGGGTGATAGATGTTCTTGGTGTCTCTGGGTGGAGCTTGTTCCTTCTGTGGGTCTGTAAGCCTGTGTCAGCACTTCTGGGAGATCAGCTCTCCTCAGGTAAGACCTGTACGCAGTGAGCTGTGGATCAGTCATCCCTCCTGAGTCTTGCTAGGCTCCTGTTTGTAAGCATACTATAGCATTAGTGATAACGTCAGGCCTTGGAGCTTCTCTTTGAGATGGATCCCAAGTTGTACTGGTCACTGGATCTCCTTTCCCTCAGTCTCTTCTCCATTTTTGTCTCTGCAGTTCTTTTAGACAGGAACAATTCTGGATCAGAGTTTTTAACTGTGGGTTGACAACCTCATCTCTCTACTGGATGCCCTGCCTTTCTACTGGTGGTGGACACTACAAGTTCCCTATTCCAACTGTTGGCCATTTCATCTAAGGTCACTCCCTTTGAGTCCTGAGAGTCTCACCTACCAGGTCTCTAGTACATTATAGAGGGTCTCCACACCTTCTTTCCTAAGGTTGCCTGTTTCCATTCATTCTGTTGGCCCTCAGGGCTTCTCTGCTGTTCCCCCAACCCTCAATACCTGATCATGCTCCCATTTTCCCCTCCTGTTATCTCTTCCACCCAAGTCCCTCCCACTCTCATCCCCTAATGATTGTTTTCTTCTCCCTCCCAAATGGGATTGAGGCTTCCTCACTCGAGACCTTTGCCTTGTTAACCTTCTTGAGTTTTGGCGAAAGAATTGAATAAAACAATCCAAGATCTAAAAACTGGAAATAGAAACAATAAAGAAATCACAAAGGGATACCACCCTGGAAATAGAAAACCTAGGAAAGTGATCAGGAGTCATACATACAAGCATTACCAACAGAATACAAGAGATAGAAGAAAGAAGCTCAGGTGCAGAAGATACCATAGAAAACATTGATACAACAATCAAAGAAAATGCAAGATGCAAAAAGCTTCTAACCCAAAACATCCAGGAAATCCAGGATATAATGAGAAGACCAAACCTGAGAATAATAGGTCTAGAAGAGAGTGAAGATGCCCAACTTAAAGGGCCAGTAAATATCTTCAACAAAATTATAGAAGAAAACTTCCCTGACCTAAAGAAAGAGATGTCCGTAAACTTAGAAGAAGTCTACAGAACTCCAAATAGATTGGACCAGAAAAGTACCACATAATAGTCAAAACACCATATGTACAAAACAGAGAATTAATATTAAAAGCAGTAAGGGAAAAAGGTTGTTACATATAAAGGCACACCTATCAGTATTACACCAGACTTCTTACCAGAGAATATGAAAGCTAGAAGATCCTGGGCAGATCTCTTACAGAACCTAAGAGATCACAAATGCCAGCCCAGGCATTTGGGCTATACCCAGCAAAACTCTCAATTACCATAGATGGAAAAACCAAGATAATCCATTAAAAAAATCAAGTTTACACATTATCTTTCCACAAGTTGAGCCCTACAAAGAACAGTAGACCAAAAATGCCAACACAAGGAGCAAAACTACAACCTAGAAAAGGAAAAAAGTAATCTTTCAAAAAACCCAAAAGAATATAGTCACACAAACAAAAAAATAACATAAAAAATAACAGGAAGCAGCAATAAGTATTCCTTAATATCTTTTAACATAAAATGAGTCGATTCTCCAATAAAAATATATAGACTAACAGACATACACAAACAGGATCCAGAATTTTGCTGCATACAGGAAACACATCTCAGTTTCAAAGACAAAAACTACTTCAGAGTAAAGAGCTGGAAAATTATTTCTCAAGCAAATGGTCCCAAGAAACAAGCTGGAGTAGCCATTCTAAAATCAGATAAAATTGACTTTCAGCCAAAAGTTATCAAAAATGATAAGGAAAGACACTTCATACTCATGAAAGGAAAAATGCACCAAGAAGAACTCTCAATCCTGAACATCTATGCTTCAAATGCAAGGGCACCCACATTCGTAAAAGAAACTTTACTAAAGCTCAAATACACATCATACCTCACACAATAATAGTGGGAGACGTCAACACACCACTCTCATCAGTGGACAGATCATGGAAATACAAACTAAACAGAGACACAGTGAAACTAACAGAAGTTATGGACCAAGTAGATTTAACAGATATTTATAGAACATTTCATCCTAAATCAAAAGACTATGTCTTCTTCTAAGCACCTAATGGTAACTTCTCCAAAAATGATCATATAGTCAGTCACAAAACAGACTTCAAGAGATATGAGAAGCTGAAATAATCCCATGCATTGAATCATATCATTATGACTTAAGGCTAGTCTTCAATAGCAACAAAAACAACAGAAAGCCCACATATACATGGAAGCTGAACAATGCTCTACTCAACGACAGCTTTGTCAAGGAAGAAATAAAGAAATTAAAGACTTTTTAGAATTTAATGAAAATGAAGGAACAATATACCCAAACTTAGGGGACACAATGAAAGCAGTGCTAAAAAGAAAACTCATAGCTTTGAGTGCTTCCAAAAAGTAACAGGAGAGAGCACACCCTAGCAGCTTAGCAGCACACATGAAAGCTTTAGAAGAAATTGAAGCAAATACACCCAAGAGGGGCAAATGGCAGGAAATAATCAAACTCAGGGCTGAAATCAACCAAGTAAAGACAAAAAGAACTATACAAAGAATCAACAAAACCAGGAGCTGGTTCTTTGAGAAAATCAATAAGATAGATAAAACCTTAGCCAGAGTAACCAGAGGGCACAGAGACAGTGTCCAAATTAACAAAATCAGAAATGAAAAGGGAGGTATAACAACAGAAACTGAGGAAATTAAAAAAAAACAACTACTACAAAAGCCTATACTCAACAAGACAGGAAAATCTGGATGAAATGAACACTTTTCTAGACAGATACCAAATACCAAATTTAAGTCAGGATTAGATAAACCATATAAACAGTCCAATAACCCCTATAGAAATAGAAGCAGTCATAAAAAGTTAACCAAAAAGGCACAGGACCAGATGGGTTTACCGTAGAATTTTATCAGATGTTCAAAAAGACCTTCCACAAAATACAAACAGAAGGAACACTACCCAATTCGTTATATGAAGCCACAGTTACACTGATATCAAAACCTAACAAAGACCCAATGAAGAAAGAGAACTTCAGACCAATTTCCACTATGAATATTGATGCAAAAATACTCAAGAAAATTCTTACAAATCAAATCTCAGTACACATCAAAATGATCATTCACCACAATCAAGTAGGGTTCATCCCAGTGATGCATGGATGGTTCAATATATGAAATTCATCAATGTAATCCACTATATAAACAAACTCAAAGAAAAAAAACCACATGATCATTTCATTAGATGCTGAAAAAGCATTTGACAAAATTCGACATCCCTTCATGTTAAAAGTATTGAAAAGATCAGGAATTCAATGTCCATACCTAAATATAGTAAAAGCAATATACAGCAAACCAATAGCCAACATCAAACTAAGTGGAGAGAAACTTGAAGCAATACCACTAAAATCAGGGACTACAGAAAGCTGCCTTCTCTCTCCCCATCTATACTACTTGAATTTCTAGCTAGAGCGATTAGACAACACAAGGAAGTCAAGGGATATAAATTAGACAGGAAGAAGTCAAACATCACTATTTGCAGATGATATGATAGTATACTTAAGTGACCCCCAGAACTCCACCAGGGAAGTCCTACAACTGATACACAACTTCAGCAAAGTGGCTGGATATAAAATGAACTCAAACAAATCAGTAGCCTTCCTATACTCA
Organism: Montemys delectorum; assembly: GCA_019843815.1. Lineage (NCBI taxonomy): Eukaryota > Metazoa > Chordata > Mammalia > Rodentia > Muridae > Montemys > Montemys delectorum. Next base: position 23,209 of record JADRCD010158325.1, read on the forward strand.
AAGGATAAATGGGGTGAGAAAGAAATTAGGGAAACAACACCCTTCACAATAGTCACAAACAATATAAAATATCTTGGTGTGATTCTAACCAAACAAGTGAAAATCTGTATGATAAGAACTTCAAGTCTCTGAAGAAAGAAATCAAAGAAGACCTCAGAAGATGGAAAGATCTCCCATGCTCATGGGTTGGCAGGATCAATATAGTGAAAATGTCCATCTTTCCAAAAGCAGTCTACAGATTCAATGTAATTGCCATCAAAATCCCAACTCAATTCTTTGTAGAGTTAGAAAGAGAGAAATCTTAAATTCATTTGCAATAACAAAAATAAATAAATAAAAGAAAAAGGAAAAGAAAGCAAAAACAACCCAGGATAGTGAAAGCTAAACTCATTTAAAAACATCTGGGAGAATAATCATCCCAGACCTCAAGCTGTACTGCAGAACAATAGTGATAAAAACTGCATGGTATTGGTACAGTGACAGGCAGGTAGATCAATGGAACAGAATTGAAGACCCAGAAATGAACCCATGCACCTATGGTCATTTGATTTTTGACAAAGAAGCTAAAACCATCCAGTGGAAAAAGGACAGCATTTTCAACAAATGGTGCTGGTTCATCTGGCAGTCAACATATAGAAGAATGCAAATTGATCCATTCTTATCTCCTCGTACAAAGCTAAAGTCCAAATGGGTCAAGGACCTCCATATAAAACTAGATACACTGAAGCTAGTAGAAAAGAAAGAGTGGAAGAGTCTTGAGCACATGGGCACAGGGGAAAAGTTCCTAAACAGAACACCAATGGCTTATCCTCTAAGATCAAGAATTGACAGATGGGATATCATAAAATTGCAAAGATTCTGTAAAGCAAAAGACATTGTCAATAGGACAAAATGGTAACCAACAAAATGGGAACAGATCTTTACCAATCGTATATCTGATAGCAGGCTAATATCCAATATATACAAAGAACTCAAGGAGTTAGATTCCAGAGAATCAAATAACCCTATTATAAACGGGGTACAGAGCTAAACAAAGAATTGTCAACTGAGGAATACCGAATGGCTGAGAAGCACCTAATGAAATGTTCAACATCCTTAGTCATCAGGGAAATGCAAATCAAAACAACCCTGATATTCCAGCTCACACCAATCAGAATGGCTAAGATCAGAAACTCAGATGACAGCAGATGCTGGTGAGGATATGGAGAAAGAGGAACACTCATCCATTGCTGGTGGGATTGCAAGCTGGTACAACCACTCTGGAAATCAGTTTGGTGGTTCCTCAGAAAATTGGACATAGTACTACCTGAGGATTCAGCTATTCCACTTCTGGGCATATACCCAGAAGATACTCCAACATGTAATAAGGATACATTCTCTGCTATGTTCATAGCAGTCTTATTTATAATAGCCCGAAAATGGAAAAAAACCAGATGTCCTTCAACAGAGGAATATACACAGAAAATGTGGTACATTTACACAATGGAGTACTACTCAGATATTAAAAATAATAAATTCATGAAGTTCTTAAGCAAATGAATGGAGCTAGAAAATATCATCCTGAGTGAGGTAACCCAATCACAAAAGAATACACATGGCATGCACTCACTGATAAGTGGATATTAGCCTAGAAGTTTGGAATACCCAAGATACAATTCACAGACCACATGAAGCTCAAGAAGGAAGGCCACAATGTGGATACTTCGGACTTTCTTAGAAGGGGGTATTAAATACCCATGGCTGGAGATACAGAGATAAAGTGTCGGGCAGAGACTGGAGGAAAGGCCATCCAGTGACTGTCCCACCTGGGGATCCCTCGCATATACAGTTACCAAACCTAGACACTATTGTGGATGCCAACAAGGGCTTCCTGACAGGAGCCTGATACAGCTGTCTCCTGAGAGGCTCTGCTAGTGCCTCACTAATACAGAAGTGGACGCTCACAGCCATCCATTGGACTGAGCATAAAATCCCCAATGGTGGAGCTAGAAAAAGAACCCAAGGAGCTGAAGGAGTTTGCAGCCCCATAGGAGGAACAACAATATGAACCAACAAGTACTCTCAGAGCTCCCAGGGACTAAACCAAAGAGTACACATGGAGGGACCCATTGCTCCAGCTGCATATGTAGTAGAGGGTAGCCTTGTGAGACATCAATGAGAGGAGAGGCCCTTGGTCTCATGAAGGCTTGATGCCCCAGTGTAGGGAAATACCAGGACAGGGAAGTGGGAGTGGGTGGGTTAGTGAGCAGGGAGAGGGAAGATAGGATAGGGGGGTGTTCAGAGGGGATAAAATTTGCAATGGAAATAAAGAAAATGTAATAAAAAATTCTAGAAATTAAAAAAAAGAAGGGTGAACAAAGTACTCACAGGAGGACATATGGAGAAAAAGTGTGGAGCAGAGACTGAAGGAAAGGCCATCCAGAGACTGCCCCATCTGGGGATCCATCCCATATACAGGCATCAAACTGCAAGGCTATTGTGGATGCCAGGAAGTGCTTGCTAATGGAAGCCTGATATGGCTGTCTCCTGAGAAGCTCTGCCAGAGCCTGAAAATACAGAGGTGGATTCTCAGAGCCAATCATAGCTGATCGTGGGTGTCCCTGATGGAGGAGTTAGAGAAGAGACTGAAGGAGCTGAGGGGGTTTGCAGCCCCATGGAGGGAGCAACAGTGTCAATAGGCCAGACCCCCTGGAGTTCCAGGGAACTGAGGACCAACCAAAGAATACACCTGGAGGGACCCATGGTGCTGCCTACATATATGGCAGAGGATGGCCCTGTTGGACATCAGTGGGAGGAGAGGCCCTTGGGCCTAATGGTGTTGGATGCCCCAGTGTAGTGGAATGCCAGGGTGGGAAGATAGGAGTGGGTGGCTGGGTGAGGGAACAGAGGCATGAGGAGGGGGGTTGTGATAGGGGGTTTCTCGAGGGGAAACATGGAAAAGGGAAACATTTGAAATGTAAATAAAGAAAATATCCAAGAAAAAAATTAAAAACAAAACAAAACACAATAAGGCTGCTATGAACATAGTGGAGCACATGCCCCTGTGGCATGGTGAGGCATTGTTTGTATATATGCCCAAGAGTGGTATTGCTGGGTCTTCAGGTAGATTTATTTCCAATTATCTGAAGAACCTCTAGATTGATTTCCAGAGTGGTTGTACCAGTTTGCCATCTCAAAAGCAATAGAGGAGCGTTCCTCTTTCTGTACACCCTCACAAACATGTACTGTCACCTGAATTTTTGATCTTAGCCATTCTGATTGGTGTAAGGTGGAATCTCAGAGTCTTTTTGATTTTCATTTCCCTGATGACTAAGGACTTTGAACTTTTCTTCAAGTGCTTCTCAGTTATTTGAGATTTCTCTGTTGTGAATTCTCTGTTTAGTCTTATACCCCATTTTTTGATTGAGTTGTTGGATTTTTTGGAGATTGACTTCTTGAGTTCTTTATATATTTTGGATATTAGCAATGTATCAGATGTGGGGTTAGTGAAGCTTTTTTTCCCAATCTGTAGGTTACCCATTTGTCCTATTGACTATGTCCTTTATCTTACAGAAGCTTTTCAGTTTCATGAAGTACCATTCATCAATTCTTTTTGTTTTGTTTTCTTTTTTATTAGATATTTTCTTTATTTACATTTCAAATGTTATCCCCTTTCCTTGTTTCCCCTCTGAAAACCTCCCTATCCCATTCTCCCTCCCACTGCTCCTAACGCACCCCCTCCTGCTTCCCTGTCCTGGCATTCCCCTACACAGGGGCATAGAGCCTGAGCCATTGGAGTTCTGGTTATGAAATTTCCCACTGTGCCCATGAGTTCGAGGCTCTTTCCCACTTTCTCTTCTACTAGATTCAGTGTATCTGGTTTGATGTTCAAGTCCTTGATCCACTCAGACTTGAGCTTTGTGAAAGGTTACAAATATAGATCTATTTTTATTTTTCTACAAGTTGACTGCAGGTTAGAACAGCAGCACTTATTGAAGATCCTTACTTTTTTCCATTGTATTTTTTTTTTTTTTTGGGTTTCTTCGTCAAAGATCAAGTGTCAAGTGTGTGGTTTTATTTCTGTGTCTTCTATTCTATTTCATTGATCAACCTGTCTGTCTCTGTACCAATATAATGCAGTTTTTTTAAACTTTTATTGATGAGAAAAGTTACATGATTTCAATTTATCTGAATTTGTTAACATTTAAAAACATATTTTAAGTAAATAGAATTAAATCACATTCTTGTTTCCCTTTTGTACCCCTACTCATCCCAGAGACCCTCCTTCAATACCTACAATATATTTTTTGTCATATTCCTTAAAATTTATAAAATATTCTAACAATACAAATAAGTATTATAAAAGTTGTTTGATATAAAACAACAATCAATTTAACAGTCTTATGTAGATGCTCATCTACAGCAATAGTGAAAATACATTTTTCTCAATATAAATTTTAAATAACTGCAAACATATTAACTGTATACTTCAAAATAATACATCATTACTGGTATTTTCCTAAATGAACGGAAATATATAAAGTCTTATGGTTTGTTTTGTATTTAGTAGAGTTTAAAATCTTGGCTCTTACTGTGGTACAAGCCCAAAATAAAAACAATTTTTAGACATTGGATTTCATTGTAATAAGGCTATACTTCAATGACCCTCACATCACCAAAGGATTTTGCCTCCATCATAGTTAAGCTGAGAGTTGATAGTTCTGCTGCACCAAGAAATGAATTGTAGGCTTGATTTTTGGATACAGACTTCCTGCTATGGTCAAAGCTATTTGACTTGAGTGAGTGACTTTTTTCTCAGCCCACAGAGAACAGGTTACATTCATTTAAGAAATGGTGTAGGTATTAAGATGGTCTATCCATAAAGTCATTCACCAACTGATTGAATGAACAATGGTTCTGCTTGGAGGGTGGCACGGACATTGGGTGAGGGTAAGAATTTGTTTCATTAGCTGTGATAATTTGGAAAAGCATTCATCTCAAAGAAAGAGTAACTTATAAAGTCTTCTTCTTCAAACTTGATACAAGAGTTACAAACGTCAGGCAAAGTATTCAGTCTCACTCTTTGTTGTTCTCTTATAAGCCCTTTCCCAATTTAATTGTCTATGTTTCTTTTGGGTATATAAATAATTTTGAAATATATAAGCTGTTCTGAAAACCATAGTATAGTGTAAAGACATGAAGTAAACAATACTACTAATAGAGAGGCTGAGATAGGAGAAGCAGGATTTCAAGACCCTTATGTTTCACACAGCAAGACACTGTCACAAACAAACAAGCTGAAAGTGCATATAGATTGTACAATGTTGGACCTATTTCTCCAATTACCAAATTAGAGAGACCATTGGATGACAATCAACAAATTTCTAATTCCTCATATTATTGGATTTCAATCAATTAGGATATGTTGGTAATATTAATTTTGATATTAATATATTAAGAAAAAGTAATTGTCACATTCCTGTTGTTTTTGTTGTAAGAGGTGGAATCAGGTTTGTGTGAATTTGTTGGAAGATTACCTTCTTGTTTCTTCTGAGGTGTAGTTTTGCTCCTTATGTTGATGTTTTCCATCTATTATCCTTCGTAGGGCTGGA
>JADRCD010158328.1:865-22551 GCA_019843815.1 Montemys delectorum
CCTACTATTCACTAGGAAAAAGACTTGGCTTTCTGGCATGAGAGTGAAATATTCCTTACCCAGGGTATCATAGTTCTGAGAAGGAAAGCACCTTAAATGCCTCGCACAGAACCATTGTTGTGTGTGTATGTGTTTTTTTGTTTTGTTTTGTTTTTTTAACTACTGTTGAAGAGCATGTTTTGAAATGCTCTGGAAACCATCTATGCTGACAGTCTTGCAGCATGGGAACAAAGACATCATATTTTGCTTCAAATGCTCTTTGAGTAGTACAATAACAGGGGAAAAGGGGACAGTTAATAGGAGTACCTTTGTTTTAACAGAGAAAAGTCATCGCCAGGCCTTAGGAACTCTAAAGATATATAAGTCCATTGCTTATTAGAAACTTGTAGGTTCATATATTATTTTGACTAAGGTATATGGATTTTCCTCCCACTTTCATAAGTAAACCAGTTCAACACAAGGAGGACCATTCCTTTTCTTTCATTCAGATGACCTTTTTCTGAATCTGGGCACTGAAGGGATGCATAAAATAACGTTAATGTTTTTGGTAATGTCTTCAACTAGAAGACTTTCTGTTAAACTACTTATAAGAAAGTAAAATAAATATTGTCTTTTTGTATGTCACTTAAATGCTTTTGTTTTGGTCTTATTTTTGGGAAAGCGTTGTGGGAAAGCAGATAGTAGAGAAAATTACAGTTAAAATAATACACATTATAAAAATAATTCCAAGGCAACTATTTTATCATAACAATCATTTGGTCCAAGTTTCCCTGTCACTTGGTTCTGTCAGTTCCTGAAAAGAATGTACATGTAATTAGTTTAATGTTAGGGCATTCTTTCCAGGCATCATCTAAAGAGATGATTAATTATAATTACAAAAATTAATGGAGGTCCAGTAACAAAGATGTCTCGCCAGGTCAAGATGCTTGCTGCCAAGCCTGATAACCTAGGTTTGATCCCCAAGACCAAGTGGTAAAAAGAGAGAACCAGCTCCCTTGATTGGTTCTCTTACCTCCATATATATCACATGTACAGCTACATGTATGCACTCATACACAAGTAAAGAGCTATCTAAAAGCTAATGGAATGGATCTGATCTTTTTTCAATATGAAGCAGGAAATAGAGCAATTACTGTCATCATACACATGATGTACATATGATATTATACACAGCTACCATTGTCTTTGTCATAGAAGATCTCTACTTACAAATTACTAATATTAGCAGCTTATTGTTGAGACTAAGAAAACTAGTTGCCAGTGTGGTCCTCTTAAGATCTAACTAAATACTTATACCTTCAGATTTTCTGTTTTTGTTTTTGTTTTTTTAATTATGTGTGTGTGTGTGTGTGTGTGTGTGTGTGTGTGTGTGTGTGTGTGTGTGTTGTATGTGTGTGTCCATGCTCGGATCTGTTTGCATGCTTGGGAGGTGGGGAGGTGCACTTGTATGCACATGTATATGGAGGCCAGAGGTCAATGTTGGAAGTCTTCCTCTATTGCTCTCCCCGTTAATTGTTGAGACAAGGTCTTTCACTGAATCTGAAACTAGCCAATTGATCGAGACTGAATGTCCAGTGAGCTCCAGAGATCCTCCCATGTCTGCCTCCACAGTGCTGGGGTTAGAGGTATATGACTCCTCCTAGCTTTTTAACATGGGGCTTGGTGATTTGAAGTTGATGTTGTAAATACATACGAGATCGATGGAAAACTCAAATTCTCGTGGCCACAACCATGTGCACTCCATCTCTGGGTGAGAAAAGCCAGGATGATTTATGCATGTTCGCTTTGCAGAGTAGTTCCATCCCATCATTACCATGAGCTGTTCTTTGAAAGATGAAATATCATGTTGCATGAATTGTACTACTACGATTTGGGTTTCATTTTGCTTTGTTTGGGTTTTTTTTTTTTAATATAAGATGGGGTCTTGCTATGTAAACCAGGGTGGCTTAAACTTGCAAAATAGCCCAGCCTTGCCTAGAGTTCACAATCCTCCTGCCTCGGCTTTGGCTTGCCAAGTGCTATGTTTACTGACATGTAGCACTATGTCAGACTCACTAATAAAGTATCAGCATCTTTAGAAGAAAATAAGGAAACAAAGACTTTTATTTGGCCTGGAGAAACAGACAACTCAGCATCCAAAATAAAGGTGCTTGCAGACCTGAAGACCTGAGCTCTGTTCCCAGAGTCCACACAAAGGTGGAAAGAGAAAACTGCCTCCATAAAATTGTCCTCTGACTGCTACACACATGCCTTAGTATGCATGTCCGTATCACATGTGTGTATGCACACACACACACACACACACACACACATCAACAATAATAATAAAATTAAAAGAATTTTTAGAAATGTTTTTAGACTAACATATATATTTGTGTGTGTATGTGTGTTTGCATATTGTGTTTATGTGTGTGTGTATGTGTGTGTTTATTGTGTGTGTATGTGTTGCAACTAAATCTTGGAGTGCTTTAGGTTTTATGGATGTTAGTATGCTAGATTTCTTTTTTTTAACATGATTTTTTTTACTTTTTTATTACTTATTTACATTTCAAATGTTATTCTCCTTCCAGGTCTCCCCTCCACAATCCCCCATGCCATACCCCTCCCCTCTGCCTCTAAGAGGTTTCCTACTTATCGACCTACCCACTCCCACCTCAACCCTCTAGCATCCCCCTTTCTCTGGGGCATCAAGCCTCCACAGGACAGACAAGGCCTGCTAAATATGTAGTAGAAGCCTTAGACCAGCCCATATATACTCTTTGGTTAGTGACTTATTCCCTGGGAGCTCTGAGGAGTTCAGTTAATTGATACTGTAGGTCTTCTGACAGGGTTGTCATTCCCTTCAGTTCCTTCAGTCCTTCCCCTAACTCTTCCATAGGGGTCCCTGACCTCAGTCCAATGGTTGGCTGTAAGTATCTGCATCTGTCTCAATCAGCTGCTGGGAGAGCCTCCCAGAGGACAGCCATGTCAGGCTCCTGTCTGCAAGCACATCTTGGTATCGGCAACAGTTTGGTGTCTGTGCATGGGATAGATCTCAAGTTGGGCTGGTCTCTGGATGGCCTTTTCCTCAGTCTCTGCTCCATTTTTTGTCCGCACATTTCCTTTAGACAGGAACAATTCTGGATCAAGAATTTTGAAGATGGGTGTGTGGCCCCATGTATATCTACTGAAGGCGGTCTCTTCAGGTTACATTTCCCAATTGTTGGAAATTTCAACTAATGTCATCCCCATTGGGTGCTGGGAGTCTCTCACATCCCTGGAGTCTAGGACTTTCTAGTGGCTTCCCTGGTCCCTCAGCCCATGCTGCTGAATCTTACAATTCGTTCTCCTGGCTCTCTGGGCTTCTCTTCTGTCTCACCCAATACCTGATCCTGCCCCCCTTTTCCCTCCCCCTCCCCTCTCCCACCCATGTCCCTTCCTTCCTCTGCTTCCCATAATTATTTTTTTTAACATCAATCTTACGATGAACCTTTTCCTAAAGATTCTTCAGCCTTTAACCATATTTCCTAATGACTTCATCTTTAGCAACAGGAAACTGTTTCACTGTCAGTTTTCAACATTTGTTAGGTAGACTATTAAATGAAAAAAGAAAATCAATAATTTCTGCTCTATTTCAAGTTACTAATACATGTGCTCTTTCCCTGGTTCCCCATTCCAGTCTCATGAGATTGGCTGCATTACATTCATTTCTTTTTTTTTTTTTTTACAAATGCAGAAACCTGAGACACTGATTTACATATAACATACAGCTATGGAGTAATGGAGGCAGAAGTCAAAAACAAATCACCCTAACTTTTAAGCCTGTATGATGCAGCTGGGGATGCATTCATTTGTCGATCTAGAAGAAAAAAAAAATAGGTTCAACCTTGAGCTCCGAAAAGTGAGAATTCACTTTCCTAGAAACAGAAGAACAAGAAGGAATCAAAGTAAAGCAGCATCCAAGTACTGTGGCCAGCTTGAGGATGCAAGGGTCTGTGTGGGAAGGGTAGGGAGGAAGTGATCACTGCTAACAACCTGAGCAAGCCAGAAAGCAGCTTCTCCCCAAGAGCCCACATACAGGAACAAACGTCACGGGTCACCCCAGTCGGGTATGGGGGGTCTCTGGGACAAGAGTTTGAAGGCTAGGTGGGTAAGGAGCTGCAAATTACACTCAGATTCAAACACGGGGGCAGTTTGAATCTGAGTGTATTTTGTAGCTCTCAAGCAAGGGATTTAATACATAAAGAAACAAGGGTTACAGCTCTTAGAAGATGTGGCCAGTGAAGCCATCATGGATATCATCATTGTCATTGGCACAGTAAAGCATAAAAGTCATCCAAGTATTACAACTCTGAAAAGTTGTATTCAGTGGGGCAACCACGGAGAGAACAGGTAACATCATTGCTGTTTGGCACAATAAGAATCATCTAAGTATCACAACTCTGAAAGGATGTATTTAGTGAGGCAGTCATCCAAAGCTAGTGGCATATTTCCAAGAGCAGGTTACTACATTTCTATGGTCAATTATTGTTTAATATCTAGTACCTGATTTTTTTTGTAACTCTTCAAACTGTAAATATAAACTATTTTAATTCTTTTTATTAAAAGCTTTCTTTACCATTTACCAAAGCCCACTTCTGATGACACATGTATAGCCATATGAAACTGTATTATTGGGAAAGTTTTTATCTATCATAATATTATTAGGTAATTTTGTAAATGGTTTATGAAGTAAAGCACTGGTTTTCCCAGAGAAAACCATGGCTAGTGACCCCAATTCAAGGGACAGTTTGTTACCCATTTTTCTCACTTAAGATCTTAGCCTAGGCTAGCAAGAACATGTCTTAAATAAGAAAAGGAATAAGAGAAAACAAAACAGATAAATTGCCATGAGAACTATGGCTCAATAGTTTGTTCCAGCCAAGAGTTCCACAGCCGGTTCCAGGAGGCCTCCTTCTTTTAAAGGTTTCGCCCCAGTCTGTGAAATTTGTCACACAGATTTTATTGGGGTAGGTGTGGCAAGCAGATACCAGAATTTGAGACTTTGAATAGAGAATTCGGCCACACGGTGTTGGACTTCTGATCAACAGAGATGTGAACTCACAAATTTATGTTGTTTTAAATGGCTTTTTAACACTTTTAGTTCCTTATTTTGGTATATGGCATAATTGCTTTGCAATAACACAGTAAGTAATGTTATTTATGTTTAAGTATAGAGATTTATTATGAATTTCTGTTATATAAGATAAGGAATTTTCTTGGATGCTAGCAATTAAAAATAATTACTAAATACTAGCATTCTCTTTCTTCCTCTCTCTCCCCCTCACTTTTTCTTTCTGTCCTTCTCTGTGTTTCAAAAGTACACATTTCCACAAATATAAAATTTTTAGTGAAAATATTCACTAGTTGCATTGTATCATATAAATATCCCTCACAGTTGATGGATATAAAGTGCAATTCATAATATTGCTATTTTGTTCTTCCCAAATCATCTCTATTGAAAACTCTACTTTTTATGTACCACAAGTTTTCTGACAAACCCATAAAATTCTACATAGTATGGTCAACATATTAAGTAATTCATGAATTCCACTTATTTTTCTTGGAGAACACCCTTGGAGTTTGCTCCCTTCTGATTCATTCTGGAATAGTTATTTTCTTGACTTAACCACTGAGCTGTTATCCTGGGAATTCCTCTCCTGGTTAGCTTCTGTTCCTTAAACTGAAGTTTTTCTAGCCTTAGTGGACCACACCCTTTGCTAGCTTCCTTAGAAAGATATCATCAGAGGTAACTTTATTTCATTATTTTTCTAACTGTGTGCCCTTTCAGAGGTGATTTTAATAAAACCTTTCTGTATCTCAATAGATCCTCAGACAATATTAATTTTCTGCTAGGTAAATAATTCTTCATTGGAAACAATCTCCTCTCAGGATGTGGAAAGCACTCTTCAAGTTGCACATATTCTTCTAATGTGTTTTTGCTTCTGAAATAGAACCAGTCCTCCATGATTTCCACCTTCCTGCACGGAATTGTTTTTTGTCTTCAAGACTTCTTTTGGGGGGTGGGATAGGGGGTTTGTAGAGGGGAAACCAGGAAAGGGGATAGCATTTGAAATGTAAATAAATAAAATATCCAATAAAAAAGACTTCTTTTGGTCTGTAATGTCTTATAATCTAATGATATGCCTCAGTGCAGGCCTTTTGTCTAGTAAGCTGGAATTTTGTGAGTACCTTCTGAAAGAACTAGCCCTTCATTTGTTGCACATCATGTTATTTCTTATCTACTATGACATATTCTGTTACCTGTGTTTCTAAAACTCTTATTAATTAGCTATTGGATGTACTGGACGGATTTCCTAACTTCTATGTATTTTTTCTCTCAAACTTTCTATTTTTGGCTTTTGTTTTAGTTTCTGGGAAATTATATTAATGTGGTTTGAGCCTCAATTCTCATTGGTACAATTTGACAAGAGGCCCTGTATCCTAGGGATGTTGTGAGGGGTCAAAATGACACCTAAAGGGTGCTTAGTATAAGCAGAAGTTAGAAGCCAGTGCCTTGTCTCCCAACAAATGAACACGACAATTTGCGTGGAAACCATATTTAGCTATCACAGTATAGTATACAGTATATTCTCCCTTTAGGATGCTGAACTTATAATTGACAGTTTTCAATTGCACTGCTTATAGAAAACTTGCATAGCACAGATCAAGTTACCATCATTAATTGTTTCTAAAATCCTTGAAATCAAAAGTATTTTTAAGAAAATGTCTTTTCCTTCTTTCCACTTGAGTTATAAATGCTGAAAACAAACACGGAGTAGCTGTTCTTTGATAATAAAATGGATAGTTTAGAGTACAAATGTACCATTTTCTCAGAATGAGAAGATAGTGTAAACTTTTAATATGCGAAGGTTGCCATATACTTTGCCATACAGGCCAAACAATGACAGATAACTGGGGTACCAAGGAGGATAACAGGCTACTCACAAACTTCAAGATTCACAGGAGACCTAGATTTGGTACAAACTTTATCCTCCCTGTGTTTAGGGTCCATGAAGACCAGAAGCAGATCCAGAGAAAAAGAAGGTCCAAAAAAATTTCATCTGGCTACTTCATTCGGTCATTGATTAAAATGACTCTGTGGGTACCTGCCAATCAGATTGGATTGTAGCTCTAATTCCTTGGTATACATGTATCAATCCTGGATGTGCAGCTTTTTATTGGAGTGTGGCTATAGCCCAGGGATTAAGTGTGTGCCTAGTGTGTATGCAATCCTGGGTTCAATCCCCAGCCCCATTCAGAAGCAGATATTTATTGTCTATTATGGGTCAGATATCTGCTAGGCATTGCGCGATCCTGGGCATTACTTCCTTTCCTCTGAGATTCAATTTCTTCCCCATGATAAGAAGAGTGAAAAATAGGAGCCCATGCCAGTTCAATAGTTCAACTTATTAGTTTTAGGAAAATAATGTAAACAGATAATGAAGAAATTGTAGATGATCCAAGACTCATAAGTTTCAAAACATGGAGGAAAAACAAAACAAAAATGATTCCACATGTTATTGTTTGACATGGAAACTGTTATAAGGATGAATTCTACATGCCTTACACCCATCGTGCTACCAGAGGCACTAGAGATGAGACAATGATAGCTCCAATGAAAAATAGAATTGGGACCTGGAGTGATGGCTCAGTTGGTAACGTGCTTGCTGTGAAAGCATGAAGACCTGAGTTTTATTTCAGAATTCATGAGCATATGAGTTTGGACCTAAGAACCCACATAAAAAGAGCTGGGCATGCTGGGAAGCAGGGATGAGTGGATCCCCTGGGCTCACTGGTCATCCAGTCCAGGGTGCTTAAAGAGCTCGAGACCAGTGAGAGGCTCTGTCTTGAGAACAAGGTAGACAACTGCCAAAGAATTGACACCCAAGGGCATCCTCTGGACCCCCATTTGCATGTGCAACCCTCATAAGCATACATACAGATAAGGTGGGCCATTCAAACCACACCCCAGTAACCCTGCACCCAGTGTCCATATACACACACCTTCCCCCTTTGGTGTGTACTATTTTCTTTTAGCATCCTCTCTCCAACTGCTGCCAACCCAAAGCCTCCTGATGGCTGGCTAACAATTGATTGAGAACTGTTACAGTGTTTGTATTCTACTCTTTCCCTAATTGCCTCATTTCCTGTCCCGTCTACTTTCTCATAATATATAAGCTCAATTCACTCTCTATTAAAAGAGATCAAAAATTGTGGGCTATTATTCTTGGATAAGATTCCTCTTGTTAGTAGCCCTCAAATCCTGATGCCACTTTCATGGTGGATGTTTAAGCATCTTTTCATTGGGAAAAGTGGAAACATATAAAAGTAAATATTTTATTACAATGCATGACCCTGTACTCCTTGCCCAGTGTGAGTAATTATCAGTATGTTCTATCGTGTATCATGTTTGTCTCCATCTATTGTCTATTCCAGACAGAATGAAATAGTTTGAGACAATTCCTAGCCATTGTATACTGTCATCTGCAAATACTTCAACATGTATCTCTACAAAGTAACATTTTTTATTAAAGAAAAACATATAAATTTGGAACAGTTTATTACACCTTTAGTCTCAGATACTTGGTAGGCTGAAGAAGAAAGTTGGTTGAGCCCTGAAATTTGGGACCAGCCTGGACAACATAGACTGTGGCTGAAGGAGGAGGTTTGCTTGAGCTCTGGAGTTTGGGAACAGCCTTACCAACATAGACTTCCTATAAATACTAAAGTAAATAATCAAACAAAAATATGTATGTGTATGTCTTCAGTATTGTTATACAAGTTCTTTTTTTATTTTTTTGAGACAGGGTTTCTCTGTGTAGTCCTGGCTGTCCTGGAACTCACTTTGTAGACCAGGCTGGTCTTGAACTCAGAAATCTGCCTGCCTCTGCTAGGATTAAAGGCATGTGCCACCACAGCCCGGCACAACTTCTTAAAAGTAACAGAAATCTTTACCATTGTCAAATGTTATGTTAGTGTTCACATTTCTCCAATTGTCTCATGAATGTTTTCTCCACAATTTTCTTAAATCAAGATCCAACTCATACTGGCTTAAAAATGCTAATACTTTGTGAATTGCAAAGGCAAAAATTTGAGGAAAAACAATTATTTGGCTTAAAAAATCACACTATGTCAGCATCTAGTAATGAATATGACCCTCTCACTACAAAGTCACTCCCTTTTGCCCTTCCAAATTGTTTAATTTCAGGAATTCCTCACAAACATCTGTGGAAGTAAGAATGAAGTACAAACCTAAGTTTGGCTTCAAAAATTTGAAATTCTCACACACTAAAGACACACTCTGAAAACAAACAAACAAAGACAAACAAACCTGGGTTGGGGCTCTAGAGCATATGTTTAGTGTATGTGAGACCCTGGTTTTTACTCCCAGCACCAAAACTAAAATCAAGACAAAATGACTCATCCACATGGATGTCCACCCTTATGCATAAATGCCAACTTTAGTATGTCTGGGGAGTGTTTTGGTAATTGGAGGCAGAGAGACCACATCTGTTTTTTATCATCACCCCCATAAGGTAAGGACCAACATAAGGATACTGGCAATGTGATCAAGAAGGACACCACTTCTGCATGAATCAATTAAGACCAAAGAGTTGCAGCCTTTTAATGAATATTTTGAAGTGCATGAAAAACTTGAAACAAAGTGGGAAAAGGGATTTATGAAATGTAGTATTAGTTTGGCAAGAATTACACATAATTACATGAGCACATCTCAAATGTGCTGCATTTACACTTGATAATAAAGTTTGCAGTAAGTTGCTGCCTTGAAAGCAGCTGGGAAATACTGATCAAAACCCTGTGACCACCACAAGCAAAGCAATCAAATAGACCAGTGAGAAAACATCCAGTCAAATTGAACATGGGACACTGGGAGTCACATACCTGCCACCAGGGTCTACTCTGTTCCACTTTGCTTTTAATCCAATTCAAGAAGCCTTTAAATGAACAGAGATCATCCACAAAATGTCCTGGTATAGTCAAAGTTACAGGGCATACTTTTGGCACTATAGTTGTTTTAGGTCCAAGGTAGACAGAATGACAGATTTATTCTAAGTAGTGGACTAGCTCTTCCTGGGATACTTTTTTAGAAGGATTTTTGAGAGTGTGCTTGGGCTCAGTAGGAATCCAACTAATGTGTATGAATGATGTGTTTCTCTGTGGATACTGTATCTCATTGCTAGAGATACATATACACAACACATACTCATACACACACACACACACACACACACACACACACACACACACACACTCACACATGTGCAGGCAATGGGATGAGCTCTCCTACATCAATCAGTAACTAAGAAGATGTACCACAGCCTTGTCCACAAGCCAATCTGGTAGGGCCATTTTCTCAAGTAAAATTCCTTCTTCCAAAATGACTCTCAACTTACGTCAAGTTGACTGTCATTGAAGTGTCATTAAAACTAGGCATCATGGGTGGCTTTTTCCAGGACTTAATGCATAGGAGGTAGATGTGCAAATGACAGAACAGGACCTAGAGGCACACACCTGGAATCCTAGCTGTCCGGAGAATGAGGCAAGAGGACTGCAAGTTAGAAGCCAATCTGGTCTACAGCTTGAGACCCTATCAAAAAAAAAAAAATGGAGATACAAAAAACACAGGGAGTTTGGGAATAGATGAGAAATAAGAATTTTATTTTAGATATGGGAGTTTTAGAGAGAATCATTAGGCCACGATTCCCAGAGATGTTCAGGCACCCAGGGACGGCTCTGAGAGGAGCTGCTTCAAAAGTCAGGGGCAAGTAGCCCATGTTTTCTCTGGCATTTGAAATCTAGATTTAAGTGTGAGTATATAGAGGGAAGAGTAGAGCAAGGGAGGTGAGGAATAGGACTAGAGGGAGGGAGAAGAGGAGAAGAAGAGAAAGTAATGGGATGTATGTGATGTGAAAGCAGAAGGAGAGACTATTTGAAGGTAGGGGAAGCAATAGCAAGAAATTACTAATAGAAAGAATAAAATGTAATTATTTTATATGATTTAATGTATATGTGTGACTCATTATAATGTGCTCTATTACTGTACATGCAAATAAAAGTATAGATTTATATGGCTGTTGAGATGGCTCACTGAATTAAGATACTTGCTGCCAAGCTGGAGAACTTGAGTTCAATCTCAGGATCCACTTAGTAGAAGGAGAGAATCAACTCCCACAAGTTGTCCTCTGACACCATAGGCATGCCATCGTACCCATGGATAAATAAATGCCAGTATCCAGGATAAATAAATAAATTAAACATTAAAAAAAGAGGGAGTATCACAAGAGCTATTCACCAGAGAAAGAGCAAATACCAGAATTCACTTTGCATGTCTTCTTCTAGTCCAGGGCCAGGAAATCTAAGCTTGCTGTAAGTCTCTAGTGGGAAGTGGGAAAGTGAGTGCTCAGCTTGCCCTTGCTGCCCAAGAGTAACACACTACTGCCACCTGAGGGCTGCCCATAGAAACTGTAATGGCAGCTCTATGAAAGCCATTTGGAAAGGACATAGTTTGAGAGGACATGACTCCTCCTTTCAAGAGCCTTTTATGAGACTTTTGTCTCTCACTTTTAGTTCTTAAAATCCTATAATGGTTTTGTATCTCAGTTTTGTTTCCTTTTGCTAACATCCTCTTGTGAAATGGAACTGGATCTTTGTTCATCCATTTATTTACTGATATTCATTTATTTATTATTCAACAATCATTCATTTAGTAGCTATATTGTGCTGAACACTGAGGATACATTAATGACCAAAACCATATGTATTCCTCCAGCAAACTGTGTTTTAGTATAATTGTAAAGGAGGGGTAGAGAATTGAACCAAGAGACTTGTGCCTGCTAGGCAAATGCTCTACCACTGAGCATGTCTCCAACCTCTAATCATTGTAGTGTAGAAACCACTATGAGGGAAAGGCTGATAATGCAGTAAGAACAGGTAATGGGGGAGCCTCAGAAAGTAGGTGAAATTTCACTCTATAGACCAGGCTGGCCTCAAACTCATGACTACCCTGTCTCAGCTTCCCAAGTGCTGGGATTGCAAGCATCACAACCATGTTTGGTTTGAACTGAACCAATATGATTATTGTCCTATACACTCAACTGGATAATCAGAACACGGCATCTTAAATATTCTAGCACATAAAGTCTGGATAAAAATCAAGATATCAAAATCTGTCTTTCAGATTCTTCACTAGTTCAACAGCGATGATAATATTAGACACACGGGCTGAGGGTGTAGCTCAGTGCTAGAGCACTTCTGTAATATGTACAAGACCCCAGGCTCCATCCATAGCACCAGGAAAATAAAATAACAGTTCTATCTTTAGAGAGTATTTTTGAGTTACCACTCAAAGAAGCACTTAAAGTCTAGTGAATAGTAAGCATATAATATATGCCACTCTTCTCACCTGTTTATAGAAAGAGCTATGGAAATTGCTGCCAGGCTGATAGAATAGTGCGGTTGTTTCAATACAGTACCATGGCAAAGGTGTGATTTGGGGTGTTCAAGGACCCACTCCGGCATTAGTAGTGGTTAACCAAACAAGGAATAAAGAATTGAGCTTATTAGATCACTTACAAATCCCCTGGTTTACAGAAGTACACGCAGAGAAAGAAACCTTCTCCATAGCCCATACATATAAGAACCCCACTCATCTCTCTAAAGTCTTGCTACTTAGCCTGACCTCCAACTCCAGATCCTTTTACCCAAGCCTTCTTGGTGCTGGGTTTCAGGTGTGCTCCACCACACACAAGCAATTATCCAGCCCCTGCCTCAATAGAAAGGCATCCCCCTCCCTTTTTTTTTAAATAAAAGTTAATGCATTCAGTATTAGCTTTAATTTTTTGATCAATCCATCATATTCCTCATATGCTTGCCCATTAATCTTCCTTCTACCCTGAAGAACCAAACACAACAACCCCCTGCCCATGACAGCTGAAATTGGAGGAAGGACTGGAGATGGCAACTACTAAATTTCCGGTAGTTGATCATGGTACTGGTGTTATCTATATTCATATCCCATGACCTAGGAAATATGCAAATAGGCTGGGGACTAAAGTGGCATGATATATGAAACTTGACTACACACAGCTCTGAGTAAAACCTTAATAAGTGAGCGAGGAGATGGAGCGATAAATCTGTCAGATTGCTCAAGATTGGTAAGGTCTGGAGAGACACATTGGAAATTCATCGTTCTCTTCTGGAAGCTCTAAAGTAACTTTGAAATTACTTTTGAAATCAAAAGTTATAACAACCTTCTTCTTCTGTGGGTTGAGACTCTTATGTCACATTTCTTCTGCTCTTCTCTCTTTCACTCACTCATCTCATTCTTTCATTCTTTAACTGAGATTGGCTGAGCATCTGTCGGGCTCAGAACTCAGCACTGTGGATACAGCCCAGAAGAAAGCCAATTCTGTCTACTCTCATGTCACTTGGAAGTATTTGTAGACAATCCAATCATTCTAATGTGAGGCGACCATGGAGGAAGAATGGGTGTGAAGGGAGGTGGTCTGAGAGTGCTCAGCTGACATTTCTGGACCTAGAAAATGACCCTACAATCTCCAGCTGTAAGGATGCAAAGGGCAGCAAGCCAAAGAGATGAACACCCCTTTATGAAAAATCTGTTAGCTGAGAGGAAGGACATGTAAGTCTGCCCAAGCATTTGACGAGCTGCTCTGTCTGCTCCCTTAAATGTCACGGGGCATTGCAAAGAGATTGCCTGGATTTGAATGACAGCTGCTGTATCCCAGAAAAATAATTGTGAAAGACGAATGAATAGACTTGGTGCCTCGGGGGAGGCTGGGATCAATCATCAGACGTCTAGCCAATGCCTCAGAGCCAGGGCCGGAGCTCCTGTCGTTTTGCAGCCCTTATCCTTCATCCTTTTATATGCACAGACATAGCCATGGCAACCAAATTCCGTGCTGCACAATTTCAGTCCTGAGAACAGAAATTCTAAGAAGAATAATTTCAGTTTCTACATCAGGATTTGCTTTATAGTCTAGATTTTAAAACACCCGACGATCAGAGTCACCAGCATGCATCCCCCGCCCCCCAAATAACCATTCAATATAAAGATGGACTTGAAGGTCAATTCAAGAATGAACTTGTGAATCCTAGTACCTAAAATGCAATAAGTCTTCAACATATGGCACCTATTGTTCTTGTCACCATTTACAAGCGGGCTGGTGGGCTGGGTAAGGTAAATTTGTAGCAAGAGGCCATTGAACAATTTTTCTTTAGGGAATTATCATGAGACAGGTGCAGGGCTCAAAATGGAAGGGTAAAAGTATCTTTTTTTGCCTATCTCGGAGGTTTGCTAATTTCAATCACCTAGTATTTTAACTAGTCAATACTAAAATGTAGTACATGCATTTTATTTATTCGTCCATAGCCTCATAATTCTGATTACTGTGGGACTTTTCAAAGTGTTTTCATCTCTATAATCTCATATGATAATCCAAGGAGGTATGTGCTATTATTGTCAATGTCTCTGTTTTACAGATGAGGGAACTGATGTATCCAGATCTATGAGTGGAGGTGTCTTTGCATGCACGTGTGTGTGTGTGTGTGTGTGTGTGTGTGTGTGTGTGTGTGTATCTGTGTCTGTGTCTGTGTCTGTGTCTGTGAGTGAATATATGTGCATGTGCACACTGAGACCAGAGCTGACATTGTATATCTTTTCCATAACTCTCTACTATATGTTGTTTTAAGCAGTCTCTTGCTGAAGCCAGACTTTGCTGCTTTGGCTAGATTAATTAGCCAGTTTTCCCCAGATAACCCCACCTGTCTCCTTAGTGCTGGGATGATATGCAGTTGCCACTTCTGCCTGGCTTTTTGATGATTTCTAGGTATCTGAACACTTCCTTCTAGCATTATGAATGGGATTTTTTGAAGTTTCTGGTCCTATGTTTCATAGACATAAATCCCAAAGGCTTACTTATACTTCTGTCATCCCAGTCTATTCAGGCCAGCTAAGGAAAAGGCCTAGTCTATATCTTCTAAAGGGCTCACCACGTGGATTTAGTTGGACTTTATCTGGTCCCCCTGTAGAATGCACACTCCTATGTTCAAAGACCTGTGGCAGGAGGAACTGGTAAAATAAGAGTTATGGAAATGGGCTCCTAATGAGGGCTTTGACACTGCTCTCACCCATATATGGCTGCCTGTGCTCCCTCTGAGGTATACACTTCCTGTGATGTGGAAATTCTTTTGTAAATTTTTTAAAAGATTTTTTTTTCCTAATTGATGTGTCTCTGTGTGGGTTTGTGCACATGAGTGCAATGCCCCTGTAGGCCAGAAGAGGGCATCCTAATCGCTGGAGCTGGAGTTACAGGCAGCTGTAAAATACCTAATGTGGGTGCAGGGATCCAAATTCAGGTCCTCTGGAATAGCAATACCTGCTTAACCACTGAGCCACCTCTCCAGTTCCAGACCTGGACATCCCAGAGCTATCACATTCCCAGAGCTTAACCAGACTTAACAACCTGCTAGAAGAGTGCAACTTAAGCAAGTTCTAGGGACACCTATTTACTAGGGTATACAGCACAGGAGCTTTTTTAGGTTTGTTCTTCAATGACACACTCTCACTATACAAATCTCCCCGTATATAAAACTGTTTGGGTTTAGGGATGTACTTTTTCACATTGAGTCACATAATGTTATAGTTTGGGTTTGAATGCCCTCCAAAGACCATGAATTCAGAGCTGGTAATTGAGAGCTGGTAACTGGCATTATTGAGAGATGGTGGAACATTTAGGAAGTGCAGCCTACTGGACAGAAGTTAGGCCATTGGAGATGTGTTCATGGAGCCACGCTCCTTCGCCTCTCTCTTTGCTTCCATGTGAGAGAAGCGGCGTCTTGATTATGGCATGAGTCAGCACTTCCTTCCTGTTGTCTTTTCATTGATGGATGATCATTTGTTTTGGAATTTGAGTTTCATTTGGGAACTAATATTAATATGCTGCTACGAATGTCATTATATAAATCGTGGGTGTGTGAGTATATGAGTGTATGTGTGTATATGTATGTGTATGAATGTGTATATGAATAAGTGAGTATGTACATATATACATACATACATACATACATACATATATACATATGAATGAATATGTGGATGTGGGTATGTATGTGTGTTGGGTGTTCATCCAGGAGTCAGACTGATATATCATATGGTATTTCTATGGTTAACTCTGAGGAAATTTCAGACTGTCTTCTGAAGTGCCTATACATTTTATATTCCATTAGCATTAATTTCTCCATATCTTTGCAAATACTTGTTTTTTTATGAGAGCTATCCCAGTAGGTATAAAGCAGTACCTCATGGTGTTTTGATTTACATTTCCTTGATCACTAGTGATACAGTACATCCTCTCAAGTGGTTATTGGTCATTTGTATATCATCTCTGGAGAAATATCTACTCAACATTTTGCCAAGTTTTAAATTGGATTACTCATCTTTCTGTTATTGAGTTGTGATATATTTTATAAATTCTAGATTAAAATCCCTTATCAGGTACATGATTTGCATATGTTCTTTTATCTGTGGATTGCCTTTTACTTTTTCTAATAGCGTCCTGAGATATACAAAAGTGTTTTGTTATTTATACTTTGGTGTCATATCTGTAAATTCTTTGATTAATTCAAGGACACAAATATTTACTGCTATAGTTTCTTCTAGGAGTGTTGTAACTTTTGTTCTTATACTTAAATACATGATATATGGTCCATTTTCAGTAAATTTTGTACATGCGAAGTCATGCTCCAAGTAATAATAATAATGATAATTTATTATGGCAATATTGTTATTATTAACAATATCATTATACTGCTATAATGATATTATTAATTTATTGTTATTGTTATTGTTTTGCATGTAGGTATTTAGTTGTACCACATAGATCACTAGGCTTGGTGGCAGTGCCCTTACCCACCAACCGAGTTTATATTTGTTTTTTTATTTTTGTATTTTATTACTTTCTATTTTTCTTAAATAGGCTTAAGTTTTTCTTTTTTTTTCTTTCCTTTTCCTCTTTACACATACTGAGATGTATGTTTGACACTTTCGGTTTTGTCTGGGTGTCATTGTTGAAGACTTCCTCTATCTAAGCCCTACTTTAAGGACTTTCCTAAAGTTTTGATTATTGTTAGGTTAAAAATATGTACAATTCTCAGAGAAACCCTGTCTCGAAAAAACCAAAAAAAAAAAAAACCAAAAAGTACAATTCTACTATTATTCTTTAACTCATCAGTTATTTCTGAATGTGTGTCTTGGTTTCCAACTATACCAAGATGTTCCAGTGAACTTTCTGTTATAAATGTAATTAGAAATGTATTTGCATTGTGATCAGAACACAATTATTCAAAAGAGCTTTCCTCTTTGGTCAAGTTTTGTAAATGTTCTGGATGTGTATGCAGTAGCAGCTAGTTACCATGCTCTTTACACTAGTTGCTTATTATCTTACATTAGGAGCCATGCAGTTCAAAGTGTCAGTCTCTCCAACACCTGTGGCTTTTGTGGATACCTGCACTCATATGCATGGACCCACACACAGATACACACAAACATAGAGTATTTTTAACATCTCAAAATTAATCAGAATAGAGCTCTTATCTAAATTAATCAGAATAGAGTTCTTATCTATATTCTTAGATGTCACATTTACTTTTATCAGTGCTTGTTTATGTTGCCCCTGTACTGCATGACTTTCCTTGTGTTTCATTCCTTTGTATATCTTGTTACCCTGAGATGTAGAACTCTCAGCTCCTCCTTCACCATGCTTGCCTAGATGCTGTCATGTTCCTGCTTTGATGATAATAGACTGAACCTCTGAACCTGTCTATAAGCCAGCCTCAATTAAATGTTGTCCTTATAGGAGTTGCCTTGGTCATGGTGCCTCTTTACAGCAGTAAAACCCGAACTAAGACAATTATCTTGAGCAATATTGCCCTGAAGGCATCAGATTACCATGGACAGGGCTCCGATAAGCATCCCTATGGTGGCTTTGACTTCAGATAAATCAAAGGTCTAGTAAGAAGTGTCTATCAGTACTCAGCTTCTTAAGGCACGAAGGTTTAATTTTTAAGATAAGAAACTAACTATGGCCTTCTTAGAGTCCTCAGAGTCCTTATTATTGGAAACCCTTTCTTCTAGCCCCCTGCTTGCAACCTGAGGCCAGAAATACGATATATTTTCTATAAAATTTAAGCCACTTTAGCTTCTCGCAGCCTTACATGAAGAAATCCTGGTGCTCTTCTGGTGATCTAACTTGGGAATCTTTGTACGATCAGCATTAAAAAAAAAATCAATATTCTGATATCTTATCTTTACCTATTTTGATGCCACCAGGACTCACTGCAGACTACCAGATCTACTGATGAAGCTCAGATTCAGGTGTACTGAGATAAAAAACCTGCAAACTGCTGCCAGCCTTCTTACTCTGTGTGAGATGAGCAACCTGTCTTAGTTAGGGTTTTATTGCTGGGAAGAGACACGTGACCATGGCAAATCTTATAAAATATTTAATTGGAGCTGGCTTACAGGTTCAGAGGTTTAGTTCATTATTATCATGGTGGGAGCATGGTGGCATGCAGGCAGACATGGTGCTGGAGAAGGAGCTGAGAGACACATTTTGATCTGCAGGCAGACACATACGGGGGGGGGGGGAAGGAGAGAGAGAAGAGAGCAAGCAAACTTGACATGGGCTTTTGAAACCTCAAAGCCCAACCCAGGTGACATACCTCCTCCAAAAAGGCCACATATCCTAATCTTCCTTGAATAGTGCCACTCTCTAATGACTAAGCATTCAAATATATGAGCCTTTGGGTGCCATCCTTATTCAAACAATCACAATGACCAAGGCAACTTGTAAAAGAAAAAAAAAGTGGGGTGGGCAATAGGCAGGCAGGCAAGCATGGTGCTGAAACAGTAGCTAAGGGCTTATATCCACAGGCAGCTAGCCCAGAAAGCAAGACTGAGCATGGAGGGGGCATTTGAAACCTCAAAGCTGGCCCTCAGTGACAAAGGCCTCCAACAAGGCCATACCTCCCAATCCTTCTCAAACAGTTCTAACAACTTGGGACCAAGCATTCAAATATATGAGCCTATGGAGGCCATTCTCATTTAAACTACCATACAATGCCTCCAAAGTGGAGCTGCTCCTTCCCTAGAGCCAGTGAAGTGAAATTCAGGGGGGAAAGTTATCTTAGAGCCCAGAGAAAAGCAATACAGCAGCTTAACTGAAACACACAGAGTTGTATTGGGGGCAAAGCTCCAGTGCTGTCATTGGGTAGTCTAGTCAATTTATGTCTTTTTCATTTTTAAAACAGACTCCCACACAGCTCTGGCTGCCGTCAGACTATGACAATGAAGATGATCTTGAACTTCTGATCTTCTTGCCTACACCTCACAAGTTCTGGGATTGCAGGCATGTCTCATCATGCCTAGACTAGACTAGATTTTATTTCATATACATGAAGGATGAAGACAATGTAGGAAAAGTACAGGATTTTTTCTATAATCACTAGTGGCCCAGACCAATTTAAAAATTTATGTCTTAGAAAAATATAGTCTATACTATAGCCCTCCACAATCTCTGTAATCGCTGGCTCCTGGCCATTTTTTCAGAGCTCTTCAGCCGCCTCTTAGCTTCTAAGTGAAACAAAGGCTCATAGCTCCGGGATTCTGGGGGCTTATAGCATCAGAAATCACTCTCTGGTTGCTATGGCTGCAGCAGCAGCAGCAGCTGGATGTCGGGATCCAGAAGCCTGTGTTTTATCAAGTCTTGGTCTTACCAGCTATGCCTGCTGGATCTGTGATAAAGACTATGAGTAACCAATAAAAGACCATCTGGGGAAAGCATTTATTTGGCTTGATGCTGCAACATAAGGGAACGTACACTAACAAAACTGAGGAAGAAGCTTGGTGCTATAGCTAGAAAAGGTACATAGCACACTTATGCTGGAATTATAATTTGGCCAACTACAGCCTTGCATATTCAAAGCTCCCTGTTCTACCAGTCATGAACTTTACATATGAAATGACCACAAGTTGTTTTTTTTTGTTTTGTTTTTGTTTTTGTTTTTTTGGAACCTATTATAGACATCATATTATACCAATCACGGGAATTTTTCCCCCCTGAGTGCAGGGGGGAAGTATTTTTGCCAGGAGGAGGAGTGGAGTCTTTCAGATCCCTGCAAGTTGCATGGAGAAGTTGCGATTAAAGAGCAACAAGTCCCCCTGAAGCAGGAGTGGTGATTCCCCTCAAATTACCTGTGGTTGCAGGGTCCTTTGCAGCTGCAAGGGGGTTTCTTTGGAGGGACATGGCTGTTCAAAATCGATGATCTGCCCTGAGTGTAGTCTGGCAGTCATCAAAGGGCCCAGTTGGCTGACAGCTCCCACTTCAAGGCAGACACCCCAGGGAACTAATGGCCCACTCCCAGAAGTTTGTTCATCCACAGAAACAATAAGCAAGCTTTAAAGGATCTTTATAATAAAGGCCAAAGAAATTAATATTCTATGTAGCATTCAAAAATGTCTAAGCTGGGCATGGTGGCTCATGCCTGTATAGCAACAGTTGAGAGGCTGTAATAGCAACAGTTGGGAGGCTGTAATAGCAACAGCAGGAGGATTGCCACCAGCTCCAGGTCAGCCTGAGCTCACTGGGATTCCAGACTAGCCTGGGATATAATGGGAGACTCTGTCTCAAAACATCAATAACAATAAACAAACTAACTAAAATAAAAACAAGAACTAACCCCTAGCCATATGGCCTTAGGGAGAATTGGGCCTTTCTAATTATGCACAATGTAGAATCAACCACACCATTGGTTAAAAATGAAAGACTGTGCCCTAAACTCCTCTGTCCACCAGACTCCCCTGCATTCCCCTCCCTCCCCTCCCCTCCCCTCCCCTCCCCTCTCCTCTCCTCTCCTCATCTCTCCTCAGGAATATACGTGGGAATGCAGGGGAGGAGAGGGGAGGAGAGGAGAGGAGAGGAGGGGGGAGGAAGAATGGAGGGAGGGAGGGAGGCACAGAGGAAGGGAGAGAAGAAGGAGGGGGAAGAGGAGGAGAGGAGAGGAGGGAGGGAAGGAGAGAGAGAAGAGAGAGAGAGAGAGGAGAGAGAGAGAGAGAGGGAGGAGGGGTGCGCATCAGGGTCTCCTGTACATTGCAGGCTGCTCTTGAATTCCTTTTCCAGTTTAAGCTGGCCCTGAATTCCTGATTCTTCCATCCACCTCTCCCAAGTGCAATGATCACAGGCATGAGCCACCAAAGGTGGCATCAAAATAGATTATTAAACCGAGTCTTAAACAGACTGGCCTTGAATTTCTGACCCATTTGCCTCAACCTTCCAAGAAGCTGGATAACAGATGTAAACCACCCTGCACAACACACCAAATATTTCTGGGACAGCCAGCTAAGGAGCTTAATATCTCCTAATATCTCTCCGCTTTTATTGTTTTACCTGATTTGGGTTCCACTTTGCCATACATATACATCTGGCACAATATTGGGCCAAGGGAGAACGCAAAAGGCAGAAGGAAAGAGTGGAGGGAGAGTCACAATTGCAAGGGGTACAATTCAGCTTAGCTCCCTAAATTTGCCCAGCAGCCCTGGCTACCGGAGCCTGTTGCATACACCCCTCCCC
>JADRCD010158329.1:7183-25124 GCA_019843815.1 Montemys delectorum
AAGAAAGGAAGGAAGGAAGGAAGGAAGAAAAAAAGAAAGAAAGAAAGAAAGAAAGAGAGAGAGAGAGAGAGAGAGAGAGAGAGAGAGAGAGAGAGAGAGAGAGAAAGGGAATTAACTGCATTGGCTCAAAGACCTCAGTGTGAAACCTGAAACTCTAACAGCTCTCTGAAAACATAGGCAGTGCTCTATAAGATAGGGATTCAGGAAGGTGCCTTCTGAATAGGCTTCCACTTTCTCAGTAATTAAAGGCCAACAAATGGGACCTTTGTATAGCAAAGAAACAATGTAGTGAAGGGAAGGCTCACAGAAAATGAGAGAGCATTTTTGCCATCTGTTTATCCAATTGAAGATAAAGGTCCAGAATAACGAACTTAAAAAACAAAGAGTCAAGAACACAAAGGAACCAACTAAAAACTTGGCTACTGATCTGAACATGGAGTTCTCGAGAGAAGAAATAAGATGAAGAAATATCTCAAAGTGTTTGGCATCCTTAGCAATTAAGGAAATGTCAATTAGAACTATTTTGAGATTTCATATTACTCTAGTCAGAATGGCTAAGGTCAAGGAAACAACTGGCAACAAATCTTAGCAGTGATGTGCAGAAAGTGGAAGCCATATCGACTTGGTTGGGGTGTGAGTTGTTGCAACCTCTATGGAAATCAGTGTGGACCATTCTTACCAAGCTAAAAGCACAGTGACACCATTCATTGTCATATACCCAAAGGCTCATTTTCCTGCTACAGAGATACGTGCTCAGTTGTATTTATTTCTTATATTTTCATTGTATGAAAGTACATATATCACAGACTTCATCATTTATCCACTTTAAAGTGTACAAGTCAGTGACATTCACAGGCATTGTGAATGTCGCACAATTATCAATTTTCACAACTTCTTATCATTCTAAACAGAAACTCTATGAAAATAAAAACTTCCCATTTCCTCTTGTTACTGACACCTGGAAACCACTATATTATTTTCTATCTCTATGGATTTGCCTGCTGTAGATGTTTCATATAAGTAGAATCATATGATTTTTTTTTATATTTCATATAAGTGGAATCATAGGATATGTTTCTTTTTGTGCCTGGCTCATTTTCTTTAGCAACATGCCTTCTAGGTTCACCCATGTTATAATAGTAGGCAGTCTGCATTTAAAGGCAGATTCCATTGTGTGTCTATGCCACGTTCTGTTTATCCATGCACCTAGTAGGTTGTTTTTGACTCTCAGCTATTGTAACTAATGCAACAATGAACACCAGTGGGCAAATATCTCTTTTTAGTTCCTCCGAGGAATCGAATTTTGGAACCTATTGTAAATTTGGTGTTTAATGCTTTGCAGAAATAGAGTATATATACAGACAGACAGACAGACAGACAGACAGACAGACAGACAGGCAGACAGATAGATAGATGTGTGTGTGTGTGTGTCCACACCATTTTATATTACAACTAGCAAAGCACAAGGCTGTTTCTCCGTGTCCTAGCCAATCTTAGTATTTTCCGTTTTGTAAGTGATAGCCATCCTAATGAGTGTAAAGTGGTACTTGACTGTGGCATTGACTTACTTAAAATTCCTCCATGGCTAACAACTGTGAGTATTTTAATGTGTTTGCACACTGTCTACATTTACATCTATTCTTTGGTGGAATATTTAAGACCTTTGTTCGTTTTTCAGTTGGGTTGCTCTTTGTTGTTACTAGGTTACAGGTCTTTATATATTCTAAGCACCAATCCCTTCATATGTATGGATTCCAGGTATTTTCTCCCAGTCTGAGAGTTGTCTTTGCATTTTTCACACTACCCATATATATTACTTTGGGCCCAGATGTCTTAGTGTTATGAAGAGTGAACCAAAAACTAACATCAAGTATGTGATAAACTATTCCACATGTGAAAATATCCTTGTAAAATGTCCCCATAGGATTAAAAAACATATAATTTTAGAAATCATATAAGTAACTCTTGTGGACCAAGAGCACTGATACACTGAAGAAGTAATGAAGACGATGATAGATATGGAACTGAAAGAGTTAATATGACTTGTGAAAATATATTCTGTTCTCAGAGGGTGATGTATGCAGGTAAAATTTGACCTAATATGTGCATAATTTTGTTTTGTATAGCATTTCCCTTTTTCTAACTAACAAACACTGTAGAAAGGCAATGAAGTAATGATAATGGGATATGGATCTGGCAGCCTTTGGAGTTCCAGTATTAACAGAGCATTTACCTTGACAGATCTCTGCTTAGCTACCAACCATGTGAGTCTTGCTTTAGGTGTTTCAAAGTCTAGAAAAAAAAACCCTCAGAACTGAGCAAGGCAAGGGTGGCAACACATTGTGTGTTCAGTATCTAAATTTAGTGTGTGTAAGAGTCAAGTGCCCAGAGAGCTAGCAAGCAGGTTCCATGCCTCAGTCTTCAGAGATGTATTAGAATGTCTGGGAAGCTTCCAGGCATTAGATTTTGTGGCAGGCATTTTTTGTGACTCTGAATTCCACATGGTGTAAGGAACTCTGCTGGGTCCTTTAGTTTACCCAAGAAACCTGCTGTGAAACATTCCCTACAATGTATCAAGATGGTATATCATTATACCATTCAGTTGATGAGAAGAAAGATAGCTTTAAATAACATGGTAGACATAAATGATAATACATGAAGTCAGTTATGTAAATTGAGAGATTAAAAAGTCTTGTTCTATTTATTCTATGAAAGTGTGAGATCATTGTGTATGTTTACACACTTGTGTATGAGTGCACTTGTATGCATGTGTAGAGGCCAAAGGTTGAGATTCTTGAGTGTCTTCCTCTATTGCTCTCTCTACCTTATTTTTTGATACAGGATCACTCCCTGAACCTGGAGCTCATTAATTTGGCTAGATTGGCTGGCTAATGAGCTCCAGAGACCTGTCTGTCTCCATTCTCCAACACTGGGGCAGGCTGTCATGTCTAGCTTTTATATGGATTCTGTGGATCTGAACCAGTTCTTCATGCTCACCATGCAATTACTTTCTCCCGTGAACCATTTCTCTGGCTCTCAAATCACTACTTTAAAAGTTATCAATTATTGTGTGTGCGTGTTTGGCTTGCATATATGCCTGTGTTTTCCTGGTTCTTTGGAGGCCAGCAGAGGGCATCAGAGCTCCTGAAACTGGAGTTACAGATGGCTTTCATGCTGGGAATCAAACTTTGGTCCATTGGAAAGCATCTAGTGCTTTTTGGTTTTTTGTTTGTTTGTTTGTTTGTTTGTTTTTATAGTTTTTCGAGACAGGGGTTTCAAGACAGGTTTTTATAGCCTGGATGTCCTGGCATTTGTTTTGTAGTCCAAGCTGGCCTCAAACTCACAGAGATCTGTCTGCCTCTCTCTCTAGAGTGCTAGGATTAAAAGTGAGTGCTACCATTGCCCAGTGCATCCAGTGCTCTTAATAACTGAGCCATTTCTCCAATCCATCAAATCACTACACAATAAAAAAGAAACAGAGATAAACTATAAATCTACCCTGAACATCTCAAGTTGCTATACATAATGAGATAGATTTTTCTTTTTAGTTTTGTGGTTTTTTTGAAGCCTCTGGGCTTGTTAAGAAGTGCTGTCCTCAGATACAATATTCTTGTCGCTGATTTTCCTGATTGGTGTCTTCTGGCAACCAAGTATCATGACTTGGATGGTTTTGCAATAGCAAAGTAGCTCAGTGATAACTTCTCAATTCTAGTGTGAAAGCTGATAACTTGGAGTCTCAAGTATTTTTATATCACTTTATTCACAGGAAAGCATATATCTGAAACCAAAGTTCCAGATGGGAAAAAGTGCTGCAGTGAATTAATTCAACACAGATGGATTTTTACCAGTACCTTCATAGTGGCACTTCCAATTTTGTGTTAAATTCAAATGAGAGTTTAACACCAAATTCTATTACTAGGAGACCTGTGGCAGCTATTGTTCATAGTAAAGCAAACAAACAAATCAAATCCAAGTACACAACAGCCAAGTACTAAGTTGTGTTACATAATGCAGTACTACTTGGTCATTGTCTTAGGGTTTCCATTGCTGAGAAGAGACACCATGACCAAGGCAACTCTTATAAGGGACAGCATTTAATTGGTGCTTGCTTACAGGTTCAAAGGTCCCGTTCCTTATCATTATGGTGGAAAGCACGGCGTTATCTAGGCAGGCCCAGCACTGGAGGGGCTGAGAGTTCTACATCTTGTTCTGAAGGCAAACAGAAGACAACTGTCTCACAGGCAGTGAGGAGGACATCTCACAGCTCACCCCCAGAGTGATGCACTTCCTCCAACAAGGCTACTCCTACTCCAACAAGGCCACACCTCCTGATAGTGACACTCCCTGGGACAAGGATATTCAAACCACCACAGTCTTTAATTTACAGGAAGGTAGATAGAACTGAGAAAAATAAACCAGATTTAGAAAAGCAACTACTGCATTTTCTTCAATACATGGACTCAAAGAGGAGGGCATAAAAAGTTAAAAGGGTGGGCATTAGAGATGAGAAATAGAATTTTCATCTTATCTGATGAGGGCAGGGTATGAGAAAGGTAAGAGGGGGTGGATAGCATAAAAGTACATTATCTGCATCCATGAAAATGTCCCAATGAGTGTCATTATTTTGCATCATTAATATGTGCCAATAAGATACTTTCTAAAAGAGCAATTAGCTGGGGATCATAGATGGCAAGTATATGAGAGGTCCGTATTGACACAGAAAGAACATGAGCTTTGGAGCCAGACAGATGTGGCTTCATATTCTAGTTTTCTACCCTTTTTTATTTAAAAGAAAACAGAAAAAGAAGAAGTCATTCCTAAATCTGTCTTATTATTCAAATATCTGAGACCAATATGCAAATTTCAGAATCCAATATGCAAATTCTGAAACCAATATGCCTTCAGTGCCACCTAGGCACTGGGAATAGTTTTCCCAGTGACACTGAAATTCTGCAGCTTACATTTTGTGAGGAGAGAAAAATCAGCAAGCAAGTCACTGTAAAAATGACAGATTTTGTGATCCTTGCTTTGAAGGAAATGTGACAGAAAAGAACTGACAAGGCCTACTCTAGATAAGACAACAATTAATGGCTGATATAGGAAACGACTTGAGAGAATGAGGACCCAAGGTAGGAGGAGGCAGGCCAGCAGAACACACACCTTCAAGTTGGACAGGCTCGACCTAGCCACAGCCAAATGGCGGCAGAGGCTAACATGAAGCATACACATTTGGTGAGGCAATTTGAAGCCATGTCTTACAGACCTGAGCGAGGCCTCTCGGAAATTCTAATTTGATTTTCAAAGCAAAGGGAAAGCTTGAGGCATGGGCAGAACATGATATGATCTGTGTTTTAAGCATCTTGGCCTAGAAAATAACTTTGAATTACAGAACGTCTTAGGAAGAAGGTCTTTTAATAATTCAGTTCAGAGACAATGAAAAGCTTCAGTCAGAAAGTAGAAGTGGGAACGGGAAAGAATGGATGGATTTAAGGGAGAGTTTGGACTAGGGGTGCAGCAGCTTGAGCTCAGTGTCAATGGGATGGGACTGAAAAGTCCCCAGTCCTGTCGTTCTCAACCTTCCTAACACTGCGACCCTTTCAATACAGTTCCTTACGTTGTGGTAATCCCCAGCCACAAAATTATCTCATTGCTAATTCATAACTGTAATCTTGCTACTGTTATAAATCATAATGTAAATATTTGATATGCAGAAGAGCTGATATGCAACCTTCCCCGCAAAGGGGTCGCAACCCACAGATTGAGAACGGCTGCCCTAGGAGAGCAGAGAAACTTGTCCCTGACTGTGTCTGTGAGGTCTTTCTCCAGAGAGAAATAACTAAAGTGCTCTGACTGTGGTTGGCATCTTCCCATAGGTGGGAACAGATATGGAACAGGAAGGGGGAAGAAGAAGCCCTAACATTCAGTCACTCTCCCTGTCCGCTTTCCGGCCACCAGGATGTAAACTGTTCTGCTTTATTATATCTGCCTTGTTGCCCCAAAGGAACAAAACTATGAGCAAAACCCATTCTTCCTCAGGTGTTTCTGTAAGGAGTTTTGGTGTAGTGAGGAGTACATAGCACACGGAGCTTGGCTGGGATGTGAGTTATAGATAGGGCTGAGATGGGAGGGTGAGGTAGAGGAGGAGGATGCCAGCAAGGACGACACTAGAATTTTCAGCTGCAACTCCTGCTTGAAGACAAAGCCACAAAAATTCTTGAGCCTAATAATGTTGTTTTCTCTAGAGATACTCTTTAGCTTGAAAAAAAGATTCAGAAAGAGAAACTCTGGGGCAGGGAAGACAGCAGAGCCAAGAGGGCTGTAGTTTGGATCATTTCACTGATGGTCTCAAGGAGGCTGAAGAGCTTTGCAGTCATAGACAATAGAATATGGGTGACTATTTGTAACCCTATGGGATACTGGAAAATGGGAATTGCTAATCATGACATGGCCCAGAGGGCAGCCAAGTTAGGGGTAAAGTCAAAGGTGATGTGATCTAAGTATTCTAGTGCATGCCATATAACATTTGAATTCGTTTTCTGTCTCATTGTGCTAATAATGTTTTGAGTGATTGTAACATACAGGCCATATTTCAGAACATCAGTAGGGACAAAAAAAGTAAGAAAGCAAGCAAGCAAGGAAGGAAGGAAGGAAGGAAGGGAGAAGGATAGATAGATAGATAGATTTATCAGTTTACCTCCAGGAGATTTTTGCAAAGTAATTGCTGATTTTTCTATAATTTTATATTGTAAGTGAGGATGGTGTGATAAATTGCTAACCAGTAGTAGCCATACCAGATATTTACAGGACACTCTTGAGAAAAGAGAACAGCAGTTTCTCAATAAGGCCAAATAATGGTCACGATAAAGGCAAGCATGATAGAACTTTAAGGTACCTAACACTCCCAGTTCATATGAATAGATCCCTCATTGAGATTACATACAAAATAATAAATGATATTTACATAGATAATTTCCTAGAATCAAAGAAAAAATTTCCTGATGGCTAGAGAAATATGGCATTTTAGAAAAGAAAGAGTTTTATTAAAAGAAATAACAGAACTATTCTTTTAAAATATTTTTAAAAATTAAGATATAATTACATCATTCCCCATTTCCCCCCCTCCAACCATACCATGTACACTCCCCCTTGTTTTCTCTCACACTCCTGACATTTTACTTTGTTTATATATAAAAATGGATATGTATTCCTAAACACATAAACAGAGCCTTCACAGTCTACATAGTGTTACTTACTTGTGTGTTTATCATTCAGGGCTGACCACGCGGTATAGGCTAGCCAGTCGGTGTGCTCTTCCTTGGGGAAGACTCCCTCTCCTGCTCTCGGTATTGCTTAACAGCCTGCATTTCCTTATGTGATGTTCAGACCCTGTAGTCTTTCTTGTGTATATATACACATTAGCATGTTTATTGGTGTAATTCTTGTTCAGGTGGAACTATTCTTAAAGACATTTGATAAACTGGTGGGAGAAATTATTCAATGAAAGTGGTTATTTAGGCCAGGCAGTGGTGGTGCATTCCTTTAATCCCAGCACTTGGGAGGTAGAGGCAGGGGGATCTCTGAGTTCGAGGCCAACCTGGTCTACAGAGTGAGTTCCAGGACAGCCAGGGCTAAACAGAGAAACTCTGTCCCCCACCCCGAAAACAAACAAACAAACAAACAAAAAAGTGGTTATTTAGTAGGTACAGTACATATAAACAAGATGGCTGCCACTTGAAATCTTCATGATTCTTAACCTTAACATATTGATACATTTGGAATGGTGCAGAATGATAGAATATTGTTCACAAGAAGGATAGAAATAAAATGAAAGTAACCACTGATGAATCACAAGATAAAGAAAGAAAATGGCATGGAAAGTCAGAAAAGGATGGGCTCAGGAGAGCTACCATTTATATTGAGGTCTCAATGGAAGTCACTGTCAGCTGGATCTGGAATTAGAAGACTTGGGTTAGGACCTGGTATGGCTCTGGCCCTGAACACGTTTGTTCTGAAAAGGATCTCACTGTTTGCCCTCAGATCTATTTATTGCCCTCTTTGTTTCACAGTAGAATATGTATGTCAGTAGTGTGGGGGTGAGGTTAGGGGAGAAGTCTCATTTCTTTGTAATTCTGTTAGTTTGTTCTCTCTCCATCCAACTCATATGTTGCAATTCTAACCCCCATTATCTGGAAGCAGCATCGCTTGGAAGATAAGTGAGGTCAGAAAAGCAGGACCTGTATCAGCAACTTTTGTTATCGCCGTGAGCAAATACTTGACCAGAAGCAACTCAAGGGAGGAAGGGTTTGTTTGGACCATAGTTTGTGGGGTCGGGGTGTGGGGTGTGGGAGGCATAGCTGTGGAGCAGCTTGAAGCTGTGGCTGCAGGAGCTGTGGAGGCTGCTTACTCACTTCCAGGCTTTTCGCCATAAAATAGAGACAACAGGAAAGGAGGCCACACTATAAAATCTTAGACTCTCTCGCCCAGTGACCCACTTCCTCTCTCTAGGCTCCACTTCCCAAAGGTCCCACAATCTCCCAAAATAGTGACACCAGCTGAGAATCAAAGGATGAAACACTTGAGCCTTTTCACACTAAAACTTTGATGGATCCCTAATCTGACGGGGCCATGGTTTTATAGAGAGAAAAAGATGAGTATAGGTCTCTTTTGAACACACAAAGATACAGCAAGAAGACATCTGTCTCCAAGCTAGAAAGAGAGCTGGCATACTGACCTTCAACTTCGCAGCCCTGGAACTGCAAGTAGAAGATGTCTGTTGTTTAAACTGGCCAGGCCATGGTATTCTGTTACAGCAACCTAACATACATGGGCGTTGGGTTCCTGTGTCAGGCAAAAGTGGGCACAAGGACACTGGGACAAGAGAAGAATGGAATTGCTGGGGTATTTCTTCCCTCCTGGCTGCCTCAGCAGCACTTCCAGTAGAAGGAATGACTCTGGGATGACTGCAGACAGGCCATACTTCTAGTATCTACCGGATAAGAGTCTTCTTGTCCTTCCAGCCCAGGGTACCAGTAGCTCATTGCTGGTACTGGATGCTGCTTATCTTACGTTCAGCTTCCCCATCACCTATGTTACCAATCCTTTCTATTAAAGTCCCTTTGCTATAAATAAACAGATGCTTTCTGTTTGAAATTTGACTGAGAATAGAGTACATTTTAAGATGTAATACTGTGAAGCCAGAGGCTGGAGAGATGGCTCAGCAGTCAAGGCACTTTCTATTCTTGCAAAGGGCGTCTGCCCCCCAATCCATAGTCCCAGCACCGATGCCAGGCAGCTGGCAATAGCCTGTAACTCCAGTTTCAGGAGATCTGATAACCTTTGTCTTCCTTGGACACTTGCATACATGCGACACATATAAACTCATTCAGGCACATGCACATACACATAAACTGAACAAAAATGAGGGAAAATGAAGTAACCCTTAAAATAATATGTCATGAAGCTATGCTATAATGTGCCGTTCAAGTAGTAGCAGCTAATCATTCACAGCCGTCAGCCTGTGAATGTCTGTCTTTGCCTGTCTTACTCATGAAGGGCACACGCTGGTGGTCTGTCTACTCTGATCTAATTGATCATGCCAGAGAACTCAAAGGGATCTGTCTTAGTCAGGGTTTCTATTCCTGCACAAACATCATGACCAAGAAGCAAGTTGGGGAGGAAAGGGTTTATTTAGCTTACTTCCACATTGCTGTTGATCACTAGAGGAAGTCAGGACTGGAACTCAAGCAGGTCAGGAAGCAGGAGCTGACGCAGAGGCCATGGAGAGATGTTCCTTGCTGGCTTGCTTGCTTCCCCTGGCTTGCTCAGCCTGCTCTCTTATAGAACCCAAGACTTCCAGCCCAGAGATGGCACCACCCACAAGGGGCTCTACCCCCTTGATCACTAATTGAGAAAATGCCCCACAGCTGGGTCTCAGGGAGGCATTTCCCCAACTGAAACTCCCTTTTCTGTGATAACTCCAGCCTGTGTCAAGTTGACACACAAAACCAGCCAGTACAGGATCCATCACAGGTCGTGTTGCTGACCCACTCCCAGCCACAGCACCACCACCACCTGCTTCAGAGTGTGGGCTGAGGCTCACAAAGGATCATTTCAGCTGAGACGGTCAGTGGAACTGAGAGGCCCAAGTAGGACATAATGCTGCTGAGCAGAAGGATCCTGAGGAAAGAAACAGAGATGCTCAAGGACCAGGTTTCGGCTTGTAGAAAAGGTGGCCATGGTTACAGGTAGTTCTCTGTTTCTCAGATTTAGTTTTGAACAAAGCTTGCTACTCCTTCCCTCAGATCTCACAGAATTCTTTGCATGCTATCCGTTAAAGCCCCCTCACTGAAGCTAACTAGATGGGCACCTGTATTGATGAATCCTGATTAGAATACCACATGTATGTATCCCATACCCCGCCGTTTATCTCTGTCAGTCTATCTCTTGTCTGTCGCTGCCTCTCTCTCTCTGTCTCTGTCTGTCTCTCTGTCTCCCTCTCTCTCCCTCTCTTCCTCCTTCCCTCCCTCTGA
Source organism: Montemys delectorum (assembly GCA_019843815.1). NCBI lineage: Eukaryota > Metazoa > Chordata > Mammalia > Rodentia > Muridae > Montemys > Montemys delectorum. The sequence continues at coordinate 17,713 of JADRCD010158329.1, forward strand.
CTTTGAGCTGCCCCTAACAACATTTAGCCTATGACTTGGCAATCAGAGTTATGTAGAATCACATCCAAGAAGAACAACATGAATAAAAGTTAATGGACAAGAGATGATATTCTAGAATATCTTTGCCTTCTTGCTTGGTTTAACAACCCAGAGTTTATCAAGAACCATTAAAGACCCAGGCAAAATTCTTTTAAAATTAAACATAGCTGGAATTTTACAGCCTTTGCTCTCTGTAGTTGGCTAATAATGTGGGTGTTCCTTGAAGCTCATTTTAAAAATAACCTAATTATAATATTCAAAACAGAACAATGGTGACCATAACACTAAGATACATTTAAAACAGACCTACAATGAGTGCACATCTTCAGCTTCCAGAAAGGTCGTCTCATCGGGTTGTTTAAAAATCAGGTCAGGAAAAAAAAGTAAATAAGGACCTTCTCTGGAAACCAACTTTGCAATTTTCTAAAGATGAACTTCTAAAATTCACTCAGAGAACCTAACAGATTATCATCCACAACACTGATGTGTGTGTGTGTGTGTGTGTGTGTGTGTGTGTGTGTGTGCATGCACTCTGGTTTGTCCTGTAATTAGGTAGTTTGCAATTGTTTGTTTTCTGTCCAGAAGACACTCTCTACTGAGATAACACCACTCCCGAGCTGATTAGCTAGCCACATTTGGGAGTAGCTGGATCCTGTTTTGCTGTTTTTAAGGTGATATAATACAGAGAAGGCTTGGATTGAAGTGTGAAATGAGCTGACAGAGACAAGTTTGGTTTCAAGGTTTGAAAAGCCTCTCCTATACACCTACAATTTTCCTGAAGTTGTTTCTTTATTTTTTTTTATTATATTTATTGCTTGATTGGGGAGGGGAAGCTCGTGTGCCAGCACCCACATGTGGAGATCAGAGGACAACTTCTGGAAGTCAGTTTTCTTCTACGTATTGGGTACCGGGGATTAAACACGTCGTCAGGGTTGGTGGCCAGTGTCTTTACTCACTGGGCCATCTCACTGGCCCAGAAGCTCTTTCTTTAGGAAGAAAAATTCTGTACACAATATTTGTATATGATGTGAATTTTTAGCTGATTACACACACCAACTTGTTGTCAGGCAACACGTATCTTTACAAACCTAGTTGCATTTTTAATTCCTCTACAAAATTTTAACTTTCACTATATAATCTAAACTGGTACTAACCTTAAGTACAGCCCATATGAGAAAGCACAAAATTTCTCCCTTTTCTACCTATTAAATGATATTAATGGCATGCCCCCTCCAGATGCTCTTTATATGTTTTACAAACTTGGCTGCTCTTATGAAATGTCTGAATATTCAAGTTGAGATATAGACTGTTATCCCCTGAGTCCCTATATGACACAGGGAAGGCTCATCCCAGGTTTCCAGACTTGTTTCTCTGTCTTTAAGACAGGTTTATACTTTTCAGAGAAGAAATCATTTTACAGAAGTAAGCTTTATAGAATCTGACAAACTAGTTTAGCTTTCTATTGATGTTTGGGAAACACATTAAAATTAATACAAGATATTTTCTAAATGAGCTTTATATATTTCAAAGTTCAATGTAATTATTTTTGTTGTTGCTGTTGTTTCTCGAGATAGGGTTTCTCTGTGTAACCCTGGTTGTTCTGGAACTTACTATGTGTAGACCAGCCTGGCCTTGAACTCAGAGATCTGTCTCTGCCTCCTGAGTGCTGGGACTAAAGCTGTGTGTCACCACTGCCCAATTCAGTGTTTTTAAAGCCTATAATTTAATTGATCTAAGACCCTGCCACCTTAGCAGGGGATATGTTAATATTTATTAGTTAATAGTTATTGATTATTGTCAGGCTCTGCCCTTTAAGTTCTGTTTCCCAGGTGTGGTTATTCTCATTGCTCTGTGTCTCTGGGACATTCTGTATTTTCTTGCAGTTGGAGGAATGTGAGCCTTTGCAGCAGTTACTGGAATCTGCAACCCTCCTGGTCAAGTGTGATTTATTTCTCTAGTCTTCCCCCCAGCACCTTTGGCCTTCCTTGACCTGCTACAACCATGTATCCCCTCATTCCTGCCACACTCCTATGCACCCCAAGGCCAAGCCTCTTTAACTTGGTGGACACCAAAGGGGCAAAATAGATTGTCTTGCTCCCCAGTCCTTGCCTGCCCCATGTTCTTGTGTATTCCATCTGTTCATGTTCCGGTCCTCGGCATAACTGGGATCTATTCTTGTCTTTTAACCCTTGGCATTTAATCCCCCACTCTCCCTAATATTCATTTGTCTCACACTTAATTTACATCATTTGAATGTCAGTCTCATTGATTTGAACATGGATTTTTGACAAACCCTGGCTTTGACTCCTGAGCAAACTCTAGTTTGCCCTCCAGACTGTGAGACTGACTTTCTCTCTTGGACAAAGCCTTTCTTGACCTACTGCATTTCCATCTCTGGGCTCACTGCTTGCTGCTCTGCTATTAGACGTGTAGAACATCTAGGACTCCTGCATCACCTGCTGGCCCTTGTTCCCTCCAGATGCTCTTTGAGTCCAGGTACCAAACGTAACAAGAGATGTTTGGGAGCTTTTCACTCCAGGTGAATCATTGCTGAATCACAGCTCCCTCCAGGTCTCCAGGCCTGTGTTCCTTCCATGCCTTACAGTCCCAACATGATTGATCATAAGAAGTGAGCACAAGAAAAAATGCCATACACACTCACCAAGGTCTTCAGCAGCCAACAGGAAGAAAAACAGCGTCTGCACATACTTTCTCAAGTTGTCCTTTAAGACTCGCCATTTTTCCAGGAAGGCAGCATAAAAATATACATTAGTAAGCAATGTGTTCTATTTTATTTTGACCCTTGCTTAAGTACAAAATGCAAAACCTATCTGCTTCTGTGAGGGATCTTTTTCTACGAGTACTTTCATATGGTGTAACATTTAAAACTCCAACGAAAATTTTAGAGTCTTATTTTCTCAAATTCATGCTTAGTAAAGGTCATATCTTTAAGTGATTCCATGGAAGCACATGTTTGGCGCCAGGCAATCTTGTGGGGGTGACTCCTTGGATCTTACTCTAGATTTCAGTAACCCATGTTCTAGAACCCACCATGGTGAGTTGTTTGGGGACTGCTATAGCTTGCAAAATCACAAGGGCCAGTAAAACTCAATGAACCTAAAGTCTTAGAGACAATGTTGGAAGTGTCTAGGGGGGATGTTGGATGTGGTTAATTAGTACTTGATCTTCTTTTCTGCTTCCTAATGTGGTATCTGGCACAATAGATGCTATAAAGTTAAAAACTTTATATTCTCATTCACAACTAGGGTTCTCTATATTCAATAAGAGATATTAGTGACATGCATTTGTGTGGGTTTGAAATAAAGTTATGAAGTAGAGGTTACTTCATACTGCTTTTGGCTATGATATATGGTCAAATATAGTTATAGATTTTTGTATGCAGGAATGTTGCAATTTCCAGTTATTTGAGTATTTGGGACCAAGTACAGGACAAACTGAGACAGTCAAATGTTCCAATTTCTTCTCAGTTATACCCGAACAGAGACAGGTCTTTTTCCTCCTCCCCTTCCCTCTCCCTATTCATCTTCCTCTTTTCCTTTTCTTCCTTCTTGTCTTCCCTCCCCCTCTTCCTCCTCCTCATCCTCTTCTTCTTCCTCCTCCTCTTCTTCCTGCTTTTCCCACTCCTCTTTCTTCCCTTCCTCCTCCCCCTCTTCTGGGACAGGGTCCAGGTAATCCTAGAACTTGTGAGCTTCCAGTCTCAGTCTCCTGTGTGCCAGGAGGACAGTGTAAGCCACTAACTGTGGAAAGGGCCCCTTGACTGTAGTGTTCTCACCACTCCCAGGGCTTGTTTGGTCAGCTCCATGATCACATACACACAAAGGACATAATTTTTTCCTTCTAGTTGTCTTCCACTGCTAAGACCCCTTTCCTGAGTATCTCCTCCCTCTCTAGTTTTCCTTAGGTAGACACATATAAAATGATAAAGGCAATCTCCCAAGAGCAGACGTGTATAGGGAGTGGAAATTATGTCACTGCATTTCCCTTTATCACAAGGGAATGAATGTCTAGCAGGCTTGGGCCTTCAGAAAGAAGAGATCTTACACCAAACTGCCTTCTCTTTATACTCATCCCTCATTCTCATGCTCTTTTACTCAAATGTTAGAGCCTTATTTTAGCTTTTCATCACTGGGGAATACCCAAGACACTCATCTTAAAGGGATGAAGAATATAGTTTGGACCATAGTTTCAGAGATTTTCAGTTCATGGTCACTTTGTTCTGTTGCTTTGAGCCATATTGGTACAGTGGCAGCTCATGGTAGATAAGGACTGTTCACTTCATGGTGGTAATAAAGCAAAGATAGAACAAGATCCCTGTATCTGCTCCTGGGGTTACATCGAGTGTTCTAATGTCACCTAGGTCCCATCTCCTGAAGGTCCTACTGCTTCCCAGTAGTGCCAGAGGCTACCAATCAAACCTTTGACACATTATCCTTTAAGGGACTTGTCTTAATTAGGGCTTTAATGCTGTGGACAGACACCATGACCAAGGCAACTCTTTTAAGGGCAATATTTAATCGGGGCTGGCTTACAGGTTCAAAGATTCCATCCATTATCATCAAGACAGGAGCATGGCAGTGTCCAGGCAGTCATGGGCTAGAGGAGCTGAAAGCTCCACCTCTTGTTCTTAAAGCAGCTAGGAGAAGATTAGCTTTCAGGAAGCTACGATGAGGGTCTTAAAGCCTACACCCACAGTGACAGACTTTGTCCAACAAGGCCACACCTACTCCAACAGGGCAACACCTCCTAATAGTGCCACTCTCTGGTCCAAGCATATTCAAACCATCACAGGGCTCTGCTTTGCCTGCTTGCCTTGTGGGACAGCAACTGCTAGATCCTTGGACTTCCATTCATAGCAGCTGCTGACCATTGTTGGGAGTTGGACTACAGATTTTGAATATAGCTGAAAGGTCATGACAACTCAAGTTCCAAAGCTTTTCTAATGGGAGCTATAATAAAGACTTCTAACTGCCAAACTTCATTTTAAGGATGTTCAGGGATAAAGATGAAGAAGAAATTGAAGGAATGACTAATCAAGAACTAGCTCAACTTGAGACCCGTGCCATGAGAAAGATCCTGTCGTGGACACTCTTTAAGATAGGCTCCTATACTTATGGACAAGAACCTAACAGCACTGTCCTCTGAGAGGCTTCACTAGGAAGACGATGAAGATAGATATAGAGACTCACACCCAAACAGTAGATGGAGCTCAGGAAATCTTGTGGAAGAAGGGAAAGAAAGAAGGATTGGAGGATCCGGGGGTGGGGGTGGGGAGAAAGGACTCTACAAGAAAAACCTATGGAATCAACTAATCTTGGTAGATGTGGGCTGACTGACTGAAATACCAACCAAAAAAGCATGCATGGGATGGAACTAGACCCACCACACATATTGAACAGATGTGCAGTTTGATTTCCATGTGACATTGTAGCCTTCGATTGGACCAAATTCCCCTAACTAGGCTACCTTTTTTAGGCTAACTAGGTAAAGTTACACTAAATTCTATTGCATCTTGATATTCCAATGTGGCTTGAGGATGATTGGAGTCCTCCCCTTCTCTGAAGTGAAGGCGAGGTAGTATGGCTGGAGGGAAGGAGAGATGGAGAGAATGGTAAGAGAGGAGGTAAGGTAAGCAATGATTGAGACATACACTAATTTAATAAATTAGTATTAAGAGATGTAAATAATTTAATAAAAAGTACAAAAAAAAATCACAGGACCCTTCTGACTCTAGCTGTGACAATCCTCTCTTCATCCCTAAGGTCTTTTCATACCTTCTAAGACTCTGAAGTGGTGCTTCTTAACTCTTCGTCCAGAGGGGATTGTGTCAAGTTCCTCTATTCCTTGCTCTGTGCACACACTTCCCGGCTTGGCTGTGCTGGCACCTTGTTATCTCTCCAGGTTTCCACTGGGAAGGGAACAAAAGAGGATCTGAAACAGCTCTATGACTCCATTTCAGGCCCCTGACCAGTGATAATAGTGGGTACAAAGCCCAATGGCCATCGTCTGGACTCATGCCACAAGTCAGACTCTCTTGGCCTTATTCATTCTATAACATTTATATTCTCATAAGCACAAATTATAATGTCCAGATCACTCCCTTGGTTTAAGATAGGAGGGATATTTTGATTTGTTTTACTACGTTATTTTTACTTAGATTAGTACAGATTTAAAGCAATTTTTGCTTCAGGAAATTCCCTGAAGCCCTGGAATTTGTTATTTACATTTTGTAGTTATTTTATAGTTAGGCTCTGGCTTCTTCCCCACACGTTACCTTACATGGGGATCAGGTTAATAGACCATAGGCCAAATACTGTAGTTTCTTCATTATCATCTATGCAATAGCCTGAAGGTAGCACCAACACAAACTAGCTATGTCTCTCTCTATGCAAAAAGGACATTAGTTTAACCTGCAGAACCTTCCCAACTCATATTGATTTATATACTTCCCCAGGCTTGCCTTAGAAATGGCCCTGTAAGAACATAAGTCAGGATATTAGGATCTACCAAGTACTAGATACATACTGTGGAATACAGACTTGTAGTGTCCAGCCCATATCTGTCGAGTTGTCAGCCCGTGAAACTTTGAGTCACCCGTGCCTGGGTATCTTCTGTGTTCTACTTTTCAGCTAAAACTGTGGAGAACCATGTATTTCAATTACAGTGACTCAGAGTGCAAAGGGGAATTGGCTTTCTGCTTTCTCACTGCAATAGTCTAGAATTATTGCTCTTGTATAACTGTTTTAGATCCTCACATGCCATGCCTAAGCCCTTCATGTCATAGCTGGGGCTAGTCTGAGATGCTGTGCATCATTTCCAAGTCTAAAAGGACTGAACTTCAGCTCTCACTGAGGTAGCTGACCTAGCAGTTCTTCTTCTATTGCCCACTTCCCTGTGCCTTCCGTGCATTATTGTTACTGTTATGATTATGGTTATTGGTATTGTTGCCACTTCTGAAATAAATACTCAAATACATCTCCAGTTGATTTAAGAGAAAACATCCCTGATGGCCTAATGCATTTCTCATTCCTTACATTTATATCAATTCCTAGAAATGCAGCCATAGCACAAATTTCCCCACCTGAATATCTACTTAGTGAGTGTGTCGCCCATACCGTAATGAGACTAGACCAGGCAGCTCATGGAGCCTTCTTGGCAAGGCACCATGTTGCATGTGAAGCCATTCATCTTTACCTTTTTACATCCTTCTATAGAAAAAGACTATCCTATTTTTTAAAAAAGCCATCTCTCTGCTTTCCTTCAAACTGCTAGAGTCCGAAATTTCGGAGCTGCATTCTGAAGACTAAAAACGAACATATATGCTCTCTCTGTAATTGTCAGAAAAAAAAAAAAAA
>JADRCD010158330.1:0-12785 GCA_019843815.1 Montemys delectorum
GAGGAGGGGGAGGAGGAGGAGGAGGAGGAGGAGGAGGAGGAGGAGGAAGAGGAGGAGGAGGAGGAGGAGGAGGAGAGGGGGAGGAGGAGAAGGAGGGAAGGAAGGCAGGAATGAAAGCAGGAAGGAAGGAAGGACAAAAGGAAAAGGACAGGGAGACATACTGTGGCTTCCTGGGAATCAGAGAGACCTCCTAACTTGCAGTTGGTTTCTATTCTTATTGTATAATCTTACTGTAAATGTGTTCAAAAGCAATCATGTAAATTTCACCCTGTCGATTGCACTCTTATTAGCCCTCCACTGTACTGTGTCAAATGACTGATTCTAGTGTGCATTAAGGGGAAATGATAAAAAAAAAATCAGCTTCAGGCATAAAGAAAGATAGTTATAAAAACTTGGAGTTACAGAATATCTCTTTTCAAATTCTTTCTTTTTTTATATTTATAAAGTTGCCTGTGAAAACCCCAGGGTCAGGAGTGGAGTGTATTCTTATGACTATTTGGTCAGGGAGGCCCCAAAAACCTCCAAACAGTATATGCTCTTATCATTCCCCTAGGTTGCCCATTAGAATGATATGATAAGATCCCATTCCTTAAGACACACACATCACATCTTGGTTACACAACATAGAGCAATCAAGTTGCAACTGAGCTGGAAGCTTCTTTCCTGCCAGGTAGCTTTCTTAATCCTAAAAGGAGGCCTAAAGTCTGCTGGGAAAGAAAAGGTATCAAAGTTCTTACACGGCTATGAGCAATGAGAACCTAGGCACTATAACAACTTGCCAGGTAAGAAGCGCCTTCCTGCGCAACAGTAGCATCACTGCCATTGGTATAACCAAATATCCTCTGCTTGGATTTGAGGCCCACTCCACAGATGTGAATCCCTACTGTGAACCAGTCTAAGCCCATGGCAGAGGAGGTTACAGACCACAGGAGGGAACTGAACATTACTGTCTAGCTACATTGGCATTGTATTAAATCATTTTCTAAACATTTATATTTGTACTCATAAAGGATGCTACTCTCAGCTTTAATCAGCCTCTCTTTCCAGTGGCAGATAAGTCCTGAGCCCTAAGCCCAAGAAATACAAACTGACTCTTCCCTAGAAGTCATCACATGTCCATAGCTTATCAGCTATGGGAATAGCTTCCCACTCCATGCTAGCACATTGATTGCCTTGATCTTGCTGCTCTGAGGTCACGAGTGTAGCAAGCCTATCACACCCTAAAGACATTATTTCACTTCTGTTCTCTCTCTGATCTCTGGTTCTTACAGTCTTTTCATCGTTCTTCTGTGATGGTCACTGAGCCTTGGGAGGGTATAGAATGTTTGGGTCTGAGTTTGTATTTTCTGCTAGATCCATCATACCCCAATGGATGGCTCCACACTGGAGGGCACAGGGAGGGATGTGGAGGGGTCTGAGAGCAGTTGTAGGGGATGAATATGATCAAAATACATTGTATGAAAGTCTCAAAGTAGTAACTTAAAACAACCTGAGGTTGAACCTTTGGGTTCCTGGTCCAGGAGAACTTCTCTGCAGAGAACACTCTCCCTCATGAATTGGGTAATTGAAAGGCCTGGACAAAAGCACTTAAAGACGCTAAGGCTGCTGCAGATTGACACCTTCCAGAGAACAAGAACGGGGATCTAGATGGCACACATACACCAGCAGAGAGCCACTCAGTAAGTCAAAACTGCCAAGAGGAGTATGCCGTGCTTCCTCCTGACGACCGGCTTGCCAAAGCAGAACCTGGTGAGAAAGGGACAGGACATGATGAAAAAAGAAGCCACTAGCAATGAAACAAAGTAAAAAATGTTAGGGAAATCAACACAAGGTGTAGAGAGTCAAAAATAAGACCTGTTGAGTATCTGGAAGAGGGAACAAACACACTGAAAGGTGAATACATCAAGCAAGACCAGCCAAGGAACTTAGGAGTGGAACCGAGCACAACCATGATGCCCAGAGGAAGAGTAGTACTGCAAATGGTGCCAGAAAAGCACAGGGAAGAGAACAGGGAACGGCAGGGGCAAAGTAAAGATCACCAAGAACACGAGATTCCAGAGAAATGGATAGAGCAAAGATCGAAGGAAAGACTCTGGCAAGCCTTAGCCAGCCACCTCTGCAGGAGACTTGTGAGAGCTGGAAAACCTTAAAGGAGTTTGAAAGGCCTGTCACACTTCCCGTCGTGCAGCCTGGGTCAGATTAAAGTGAATATTCTCACAGGAAAGTCTCAGAACATAGCAGAAGTGAACACGGTTCTAAAACCCTTCTAAAGAAAATCCCTGACTATGACACACCTCTTTGAGAAGGCAAACAGGAAAAACAAACACCCCAAAAGAAAAAATACAGAAGACTGTAACACAAACAAAGAGGGGACAACACACAAGCCTGGTACCCATAAAATCATACTTCTTAAGTAAAATGAACTTTCAAACTTATAACTCCTCTGAAACAAGTTTCAGTAAGATATAATGAGACTCAGGAAAGATCAGAAAATGCATGTAAACAAAGTGCTCTCTCAATCACACTGTAACTTCTACACAGCAAAGTTATATTCGAGGAAGTCAAAGGGAACAAAGCCATGTCTAAAACCACAAAAAATGCAATTAAAATATTAAAAAAATTCTGTTTTGCTGTCAAAGTAAATGCAACATGTGTGTAATCAATATTCCTAACTAAGAATCAGAAACAATATGTACTGGTGAGTACTCAGAGGATCAATGAGTTCAGCGGATTCACATAAATGATCATTTAAAATTAAATAAGTGAATAAGTAAAATTTGGTGAACCTATTCATGATCTCCAGAAACTATTTGTAATTAAGCTATAATGCATAAATGTAGACAGTATAACTTATCCACTAAAGTGAACCTATCAGACTCGGGGCAAAAGCTTCAGACAGATTTTAAAATGATATACAACTAAGAAAAGCTGCTCTCTTGGCTTCTTCTAGTAAAAGCACTGCACAACCATTGACGGTACTGGGCATCATGTCTAAAACATACTGTGAGATAAGGCAGGTATTCATCTTATGGAGTATTTGAAGAAAGCTCACGGTTAAATGGTTCACACAGGCTCAAACATTAAGCCCTGTCTACTCCATAAAGACCAAAGCCCCTCCCAGGTTTCTAGTCTGATTCATTTTTCAAGGATTTGTTAACTCCAAGGCTGGGAAGGACTCCAAATCATGGTCAATATTGGATATCTTGCTAACATGTAAGAACATGGACTCAGATCTAATTTGATTCTTATAAACAAAGCAATGTGACACTTACCTCTCATCTCTAATTTGTTTCCTCTCCTTCATGACCCTAGTCTGTTAAAAATGTCCCCTTAGCACAAATGCTCTGTGTTCATTATAACCATAGACCAACTCACAGCTAGCTGTGGTTATCTATACAAGACCTGCACAAGAGCAAGCCACTCAAAATTTCCACACAGTTGAAGGAGGAGCTTCCTCCTTCTTCATGGCCTCACACCTATTGGAGGATCTACTGGAGACAGATAGATGTTGAGGGAAAGAGAATCATCTGCTAGGGATGTGGCCACTGGTAGGCACTTACATCTTAGTGAATGATGCTCATGCAGGTGCACACACACACAAACAGATATACACACTTGCATGTGGGCAGCACTAACTGGGCCCAAAGCCTTATTAATAACAAAAATAAAACACAATAAAAAGAGGACAGGAAGCTTGGAGGGAGATGGAGTGGGGAGACAGTAGTTGGGAGTGATCAATACACAATGTATAAGTGTATGAAGCTTTTGAAGAATAAAAAATATTCTTTTTAAAAAGTCAACCTTCCCAATGGTTTTAGTGTGCCGTCATTCTGCTCAGGTTTTGACACACCAGGCCTGCTGTGCATATTTAAGAGAAGCTGGGAGACATGAATTGCAGTTAATAGATAGATCCTATGAGAGCATACGACAGAATTCTAAATTCAAAATCAACTACTAAGACCTTCTGTTGACTTACTAATAGGAATAGCAATATAGTTCTGCTGTGTAATCATTGTCCTCAATGAGAAAGCAAAGGGAACCTAAGACCCGGGAGGTAAATGAAACTTAGGAGTCTGTGGAAGCTTCTGGAGCTTACAAGATGTACGAGCAGAAGGGGATAGGCAGGCGGTAGCAACAGTGGGGAGAACAGACTCTGACCAGCCAGGCTCCCCCCAATTCTGAAAGAAACTCCAAGGATGCAGCCTGCACGACTCTTCACCCACGCTCAATGGTGATGCAGCTACCTTTGAGTCACCCATCTTCCTTTAAACAACTCCTCACACACACTGTAAGATCAATCAACTCATTGTCTGCCAAGGTGCACCTTTGTGGAACCATTCCTTTGGTCTGTTGATGATATCCCAGTCTGGAGTGAGATGCATTCACTCGTGACCCCAAGAAGCCACATCAGTGCCAACAACTCAACATTCCCCTTAGGTGATCTCTCTCTTTATCCAGCAGCCTCATTTATGTGCAATGGCACAAACATGTTAGAGGCACTTAGAAACCAAGGACAAGCCGTAGCAGCACCACAAACAAAGCTGCCCTCCTGACTTTATATCTGGTATTTGGCTAGATAGTGGTCCAAACACGGTCCCATGGTGATCTCTGCCAGCTATCAACTTTCATTTATATGATGATATGGTCCTATAAAGTGTGATTAAATTAAAAGAACATGATCTAGAATGAATTGGGATCTTATCCAGGTAGGGCCTGTTGTGTTAGCTAATTTTTCTTTTTGTCAACTTGGTACAAGCCAATAGAAAAACATTGCCTTAGCTTCACTTCCTGCCTCTAGGTTCCTGCTTTAGGGTTCCTGTCCGACTCCCCTCAGTGATGGAGTATGATTTAAGAGTTGTAAGTTGAAATAAACCCATTCCTCCTCTAGTTGCTTCTGGCCATGGAGTTTTCTCAGGAGAAAACTAGCCAAGACACTTGTGATCCTAAGGACCCTTTAAAAGAACAAGTCACGAATTCGGAGGGAGGAAACGCTAACATGATCGTAGGCACGCTAGCCAAAATGGAGTGGCACACTCAGAAATGTCACTGTCTTCCAGACGCTGGAGATAGGCAGAGATGCAGATTCTCCCCCAAACCTCCTACTGGAGAAACCAGCTCCCAACCTCGAGGACTGTAGCCTTGCAAAACTCACGTCAGACTTCTGACCCCTAGTAAAGGGGAACAATAAATCCATGCCATTGGCTTCAAGTCTTACAACTGTTAAAGCAGCAACAAGCAACCATTATTGAAAATCTAATATATATCTCACCTTATCCAGAATGCTTGCAATCATTAGACTTTTTTTTTTCAGCTAACCAGAGTTAAACTTGTCGAACATTTGCTTACCTTTACCTTCCTTCTCTGATTTTTAGAATCCAAGTCTTCTAGGCCAGAAAAAGAAGGATTAAACCCTTAAGGTCCAAGACTCCAAGCTCAAATAGTATGCAAAGGGCAACGTGTTCTGCAGAAATTACCAACATGCAGGGGTCAACCATTCATCAAAATAGCAACCCCAGACAAAGATATGCAGGCTTTTTATTTTTTTTTTACTAGGGAACTAAGGAATTTTAGGTATGGTTAGGTAATCTAAAGTTTCATTGGTGGGTGCTGAATATGTTAGATGGGTCATTTCTGATTGGCATATCCAGGTGGTCAGTGGACTGCATGCCTGTGTCGTGGACGTTTAACCACAAGATGCGATCGATACTCAAACCATATAAGGTTGTTCTTTGGCTGGAGGATTTTATGGCCTTGTTATCTCCTCTGGCTAGGTGTCCCAGGAGTGGAGTCAACTCCAGACTTATCCTCCCTAAGTCAGGGTTGTCACTGACTAAAGACCCATTGTCAGCCGGGCGGTGGTGGTGCACGCCTTTAATCCCAGCACTTGGGAGGCAGAGGCAGGTGGATTTCTGAGTTCGAGGCCAGCCTGGTCTACAGAGTGAGTTCTAGGACAGCCAGAGCTACACAGAGAAACCCTGTCTCAAAAACAAAACAAAACAAAAAAAAAAAAACAAAAAACAAAAAACAAAACCATCATCAGTGGCTCCCTCGAAGGAGCCCAGTATGTTTCCTGGTGAATGGAAAAATTTTATTCCCCAAATTTCTAGACCTTCAAAACAACAAATAAACAAAAACAGTGTGAATGAGCTCAGTAGAAGCATGGTGCACGTATCATGTCCCAAGAACTCACACAGACGGCCCAGTCAAATTCTTTTTGGGGGCCTGCAGAACAGGTGAGAGTTTCCTAATCTTTTGCAAAATTATACACAAGCCTGGAGTTGGGCAAGTTTCCCTCCTCAGACTGTAGGTCCTCCTAAAAGCTTCCTCCACGTTCTGCTACAAGAAAAAATGCCTTTTGTGGAATCAATTTGACGTATCCGGTGCTGGATTTAAAAAGTAATAAGCATTTGTTTCTTTTCTATTTTAAGTCAACCCAAGTATCTCACAATATCCTCGGTGTTTACGGGAAAACACACCATTGCTAAGAAACGCACTATTTTTTTTTTTTTTTTGACACCGTATCTTGTTGGGGACGGCTTTAGTCATTCATTTCGGCTTCAGGTTAGAGGGATTCAGCCATTTATCACAGTCCTACAGAAGTCATCCACATTTCTGCTGAGTCAAGCATGAGATAACGCTGCAGGCAGCACTCCACCAAAGCCCGTGACCTCAGCTACCATACGTCACTAACTATTAAGACAAAACGAGGATCAGTTTCTCAACCTAACAGTCTACCTGAAAGTCTCTCTTGGGCAGGTCTGACCTTTACATTAAGAATTCCATTTTACTGTAAGCGCTTACATTTGCGTTGCTGTTGAACACAGACTCGTCCTGGGGAGCCTCCCTAGCAATTTCTAACTATATTTATGCATGCAGACTACTTGCTTAACTGCTAATCAAAAAAAAAAAAATGTAGTAGTGTTAAGCAGGCAATAACATGTCCAGTTATGTCAGAACTGGGAAGGTCAGAGCAGTTGCATGCAGAGAAATGAGATATTCTGTACCTTTAGGCCATCCATGTCATTTAAACGGACTCCCGCTGCTGCTGGTGGCACCTTTTACTGTTTTTCAACTTGTCCTCCCTATCCTCTCACCTGTGCCTTTTTAACTAAGTAGCATTATTTCTCCTTTTCTAACATGTACAGTCATTTAAATTTTAAGTCAAAAGTAGTCTTTTTTAAAGCCAGTAAGAAAGTCACATTCGTAAAATGGTTGTGGCAGGCTGTGATGCTGCATGCCTTTAAATCTCAGCCCTTGGGAGGCAGAAGGAGTTCTAGGACAGCCAGGGCTAAATGCAGGAACCCTGTCTTGAAACAACAATAACAGCAACAACAACAAAGGTTATGTATGCCTCTTTAACCAAGAAATTAATCTCTTGTGAAACAACTTGTCTGATTCTCTATGCTATTTTGAGAAGTCAGATGATCCCATGGGGATTGTTCATTGGACTTCTATTGAGCTTTTTTGATAATCTCCAATCCAATTAGTACTGCTCCTATGTGTATGAGTGTGAGCCATCTACTGGAGTACAGCAAATTTACTAGTAGAAACATTGTCAAAAACAAAACAAACAAACAAAAATATCACAATTCTCTGTCTCCAAGTAGCTATCAAGTGTCAAAAAGTCCTCACTGTGAGGTGAGGCCTTGAGAGCACCAGTTATGTCAACACTGAAATTTTGGCAGCTTGATCTTGGGGTCCACGGTGAGGCAAACCTCGCGGCAGGGCAAGTTGCAGCAAAGTTGCCCGTCTCATGGCAGCTGGGAAACAGAGAGAGGAAGGCCCTGGGGCAAAGAGACTTTTCAGGCACATCCCAAAAGACCCACTCCCCAGTTAGTCCTTACCTCCTAGCCCCCGTCACCTCCCAATAAAGCCATCATGATAAAAAAAAATCAAGGCATTGATCTATTCATTATGCCCAATTCCCTCAGTATCCTGTTGCTTACCCACAAGTCTATCAGCTCAAACCAAGGCCCCAAAACATGAACTGTCAGTAATATATCTCAAACTTTAACTATTAAAAACAGACATAATACAACCAAGTAAGTTAAAATTATTACATGAGAATGTATGATTACAATAATACTAATGTCCATATAAATCATTCCAAATCCAAATAATTTTTGTTAAATCAAAACAAAATTGATTTGTAAAGACTATGTCAAAAAGAGATGTGATTCACACTTGTAATCCTAGCACTCAGGAGGTAAAAACAAAAAACAAAAAACAAACAAACAAACAAACAAACAACAACAACAACAAAGACCCCGAAGAACATTCAAATTCCAGGCCAGCCAGGACTACACAGCAGGACCCTGCCTCAAAAAGCAAAACTTAGGAAACAATCCTGAGTGAACTGATTAGATATCAAATTATATTCTAAAGCTAATTAAAGAAGCTGAATAAGTAAATCTGCTAAACACAATGAAATGTGTGTGTGTGTGTGTGTGTGTGTGTGTGTGTATAAAGAATAACAATGAAGTTTCTGTTAACCACATATTTTGTGTGTGTATGTGTGTGTGTGTATTTCACAAGAGATTAATTTCCTGGTTAAAGAAGCATATATATATATGGGTTATTTTATTTTATTTTTTTGAGACAGAGTCTTTTTTTTTTAATAAAAAAAATTGTATTTACTTAGAAGCATTCAGAATGTCAACAAAACAGCCGCAATTTTTTTTTTTTTTGCAATTACAGAGTGGTATTCAGTTAACAGAACAACAATTATCTTCGTATAAGCTGCATCAGAGACAACTGAAGATGAAAAAAAAAAACCCAAAAATAAAACCAAAAGGGAAAAACAAAACAAAACAAAACAAAAACCAAACTATTGTCCCCATATATAACTAATTTGTGCTGTGCACCAACAAGAACTTGCTTTAAATTTCCATGCCAATTTACAACCCCTAGACTGTACCAGGCAAGGTTAGTGGCTATTGAAAATACCACCAGGTCAGGGCTATCTAAAGACACATTCGGTAGTGTGTTAACTATACAAAAAAAGACACTGTACAGTTTAAAAACAAATCTTACACAGCCTTATATTTCAATTTCTTTCTTTAAAAGGAGTGAGTTGTGTACAGGGGGGTTAAATGCTTTATAAACAAGAAAAAACTGGGCTAGAACCAACTTATTCATCATCATCATCTTCTTCTTCATCTTCGTCTTCTTCTTCCTCCTCCTCTTCCTCATCCTCTTCATCCTCCTCGTCATCTTCCTCTTCCTTCTTTTTCTTGCTCTTTTCAGCCTTGACCACCACCTTTTTCGCTACATCAGGTTTTCCTTTAGCTCTGTAGGCAGCAATATCCTTCTCGTACTTCTCCTTCAGCTTGGCAGCCTTCTTCTCATAGGGCTGCTTGTCATCAGCTGCAGTGTTATTCCACATCTCTCCTAGTTTCTTCGCAACATCACCAATGGCTAAGCCAGGATGCTCGCCTTTGATTTTGGGGCGGTACTCAGAACAGAACAAGAAGAAGGCCGAAGGAGGCCTCTTGGGTGCATTGGGGTCCTTGAACTTCTTTTTGGTCTCCCCTTTGCGGAGGATGTAGGTTTTCATTTCTCTTTCATAACGAGCCTTGACAGCCTTGGCCATATCTTCAAATTTCCCCTTTTCTTTAGCAGACATGGTCTTCCACCTCTCTGAGCACTTCTTGGAGAACTCTGAGAAGTTGACAGAAGCATCCGGGTGCTTCTTCTTGTGCTCCTCCCGGCAAGTTTGCACAAAGAATGCATATGAGGACATTTTGCCTCTCGGCTTCTTAGGATCTCCTTTGCCCGTGTTTAGTTGATTTTCCTCCGCTAGGCACAGAGTCGCCCAGTGCCCATCCGGCTCTCGCTTGCCCCGGCGCTGTCTCTATGGAGCTCAATGTACTGCAATGGCTGTGAGAGCGGGAGCCAGACGCAGCCTCCTCATTCTCTCTGCTCTGTCGAGACAGAGTCTTAACCATGTAGGTCTGCTCACCTGGAACTCATGATGTAGACCAGGCTGTCCTTAAACTCAGAGATCTGCCTCACTGAGTGCTAGAATTAAAGGCTCATGTTTCCATTCCTGGATCAATCAAATATTTTATAACTTGCATCAAGATTGCTTATATATATATGTGTGTGTGTGTGTGTGTGTGTGTGTGTGTGTATGTGTGTGTGTGTGTGTGTGTGTGTGTGTGTATGATGTGATAAAAACATTTTTTGAGGCAGTGTACAGAGATGCATTAGTCAAGAGGAATTTCTGAGGAAACGAGGCGCCATCTGGATAGGATGGGATCAGCATGGACTCTGACCTCAGGCTTAGCAAAATTATTCCTAAACAGAATGACAGTTTTAAAAAGCTGCACATACATATTTTCTTTAATCCAGCAGTTCTAATTTAAAATATTTTTCTCAGTTGATATGCTTGCTAGTGATATATCTTAGTACAGAACAATATGCAGACTCTTTTAACTAAAAGGCAAAGTACCTAATAGTATACTCAATATATTTGCACTTGTGTGCGAACACAAGGCTATAAGATATATTTATATGTGTGTATACAAATAAAGTTTACACACACACCACAGTACATTTCAGAAGTCGACCAATGGTTACCTCCAGCGAGGGAGAACTATTATATAACTGCATACCTGACATCACAAAACCAACAAACCCCTTTTCATTGCATAGTTGGACATGCTACTTAGATTTATCTTGTTGGCATTTATTGTTCTTTGAACTAATAATACAAAGATACCTGAAAGACCCAAACAGTCATAATGGCTGAAGGAAATAGGCACTGAATTGTACTTTCTGGGCCCCTGGGATTGCAGTAGGTTTTTTTGTTTGTTTGTTTTTTGGTTTTGGGGGGTTTTGGGGGGTCAAGACAGGGTTCCTCTGTGTAGATTTGGCTGTCCTGCCACTTGATCTGTAGACCAAGCTGGCCTTAAACATACAGAAATTTGCCTCCCAAGTGCTAGAGTTAAAGCCATGAGCCACCACTGCTTATCTATTACAAGCAATCATGATGTAAGTTATAAAATATTTGATTCGTCCAGAAATGGTGGCACATACCTTTAATCCCAGTACTCAGGTGGCAGAGTCAGGTAGATCTCTGAGTTTTGATGCCAGCTGGTCTATGTCATAAATTTGAGGCCAGCAGAGCTACATGATTAAGACTGTCTGAAAACAATACAGAAAATATTTGGTTAACTGAAGCCTCAGTTTTGAAGGTGCATGATCAGAATGTTAGTCACTGCAGTCATACAGCATCTATTCCTAGTTCACTTGTAATCACTGACCTAACAATGTGCATGTTGGGCTGTGAGTATAGAAGCATTCTCTTCCTTAGTTACATTTGAAAATAGATGATATGGCTCAGTGGGTAAGAGCACTGACTGCTCTTCTGAAGGTCCTGAGTTCGGATCCCAGCAACCACATGGTGGCTCACAACCACCCGTAATGAGATCTGACGCCCTCTTCTGATGCGTCTGAAGACAGCTACAGTGTATTACACTGGAGAGAGCGGGGCCGGACCTCACGGCCATCTGTACAGCTACAGTGTACTCATACACATAAAAATAAATAAATAAATAAATATTTTTAAAAAATAGATGATATGTCTTAGGAAAACTATAGAATATCAGCAATTTTGGTCCCCTTTACTTGAAAGCACAATTAAAACAGTGGAAAATGGTGTTGTCTGAGACCCTAAATATGGGAGTTTGTGATCAAGGTAATTCTTTGGTGGTCAAGTTTTTAAATAAAGAAGAAATTTCCCATCCAGTGTATTCATGTTGCATTGAAATAGGTGTCCACTTACAAGACAAATTTCTAAGACCTGTATTAAGTCTTTTAAGTTTCAGCATTACAAAAATGAACTTGCAGTTATAATTTCATATGTTCAACTTAAGCCAAAAACCAGTTAGGTCACACTACAGTCCACATGAGAATGACGTAGTCATTCAGTCATGTGTTAGTGAGCCGGATAGTATGCATGCTGGAGGCAGTTCATAACAAAAGACAGTGGAACATTCCTAGGGCAGGTGAGGGTGGTTCATTACATGTGGAAAAATATAAGAAAGAAGTTCTGGGTACCTTTGCCATTCAGATATGATTTATTTATCATTAAAAAAGCTATTGAAAGCCTCCCAAAGGTTAAGAACCTGCCATTTCATTACGATCTTCCCAAAACAAAAACAGGAGCTGCAGGCTTCAGACATGGTTCCAGTCATAGACGGTAGAAAAATCAATAGAAAATCTGCATGGGTTTCAATAAGTGGTGCCAGATTTACTATGTACAAATAGTAACAAATGTCCATAATGCTTATTTTCATTATACATTAGAGTGTGTGTATATAATCACAAGGAAGCCGAGTATCATAATATACTAAAGTCTAACAACATCCTCTTCCTTATGAGCTCAGAAGTGATGCAAAATCATGTTTCCAGCTTAACAGGCTTCCATCAATCAACCTTTTCCTTTTCCTTACAAAGTCAAATTCTATCTGATCCCAATATATACCAAAAAACATTCTCTCTCATTAGGCTTCTACAATAAAACAAATCAAAAACACTAGTTTATTGAGCTCAGCCCTATACTAGGCTCTGAGATGCAAATATATTTTGGGCGGAGTTGTTTTTATTGTTACATTTTGGTAGCATACATAAAAATGTCTTTAATTATGACATATGTCTTTTCCTTCCCTTCCTTATGCCTTTCATCATTCCATCCTCTAAGACTCTTTTCTATTTCCCTGTCTCAGAGAAAAGGAGAGAGAGAGAGAGAGAGAGAGAGAGAGAGAGAGAGAGAGAGAGAG
>JADRCD010158332.1:0-13161 GCA_019843815.1 Montemys delectorum
AAAGGGAGACATAACAACAGACACTGAGGAAATTCAAAATATCATGAGATCCTACTACAAAAGCTTATACTCAAAAAAGTAGAAAACCTGGATGAAATGGACAATTTTCTAGACACATATCAGGTACCAAAATTTAATCAAGATCAGATCAACGATCTAAACAGTCCCATATCTGCTAATGAAACAGTCATTAATAGTCTCCCAAACAAAAAAAGCCCAGGACCACATGGGTTTAGTGCAGAGTTTTACCAAACCTTCAAAGAAGACCTAATACCAATACTCCTTAAACTATTCCACAAAATAGAAAATGAAGGCACTCTACCCAATTCGTTCTATGAAGCCACAATTACTCTTATACCTAAAATACACAAAGACCTAACAAAGAAAGATAACTTAGGACCAATTTCCCTTATGAATATCGATGCAAAAATACTCAATAAGATTCTTGCAAACTGAATCAAAGAAAACATCAAAACGATCATCCACCATGATCAAGTAGGCTTCATCACAGGGATGCAGGGATGGCTCAATATACGGAAATCTATGAATGTGATTCACTACATAAACAAACTCAAAGAAAAAAACATATTATCATCTCACTAGATGCTGAGAAAGCATTTGACAAAAACCAATATCCCTTCATGATAAAAGTCTTGGAAAGATCAGGAATTCAAGGCCCATACTTGAACATAGTAAAAGTAATATACAGAAAATCAGTAGCCAACATCAAATTTAATGGAGAGAAACGTGAAGCAATCCCACTAAAATCAGCAATAGACAAGGCTGCCCACTCTCGCCCTACCTATTCAATATTGTATTTGAAATCCTAGCCAAAGCAATTAGGCAACAAAAGGAGATCAAAGGGATACAAACTGGAAAGGAAGAAGTCAAATTACCACTATTTGCTGATGATATGATAGTATACTTAAGTGACACAAAAAATTCCACCAGAGAGCTCCTAAACCTGATAAATAACTTCAGCAAAGTATCTGAATATAAAATTAACTCAAGCAAATCAGAGGACTTCCTCTACACAAAGGATAAACAGGCAGAGAAAGAAATTAGGGAAACAACACCCTTCACAATAGTTACAATTAATATAAAACACCTCAGTGTAACTCTAACTAAGCAAGTAAAAGATCTGTTTGACAAGAACTTCAAGTCTCTGAAGAAGGAAATCAAAGAAGATCCCCCAAGATGGAAAGATCTCCCATGCTCATGGATTGGCAGGATTAATATAGTAAATATGGCCATCTTGCCAAAAGCAATCTACAGATTCAATGAAATCCCCATCAAAATTTCAACTTGTGGGGCAGTGAGCAGTTCTGACAGCCAGAGTCCAGTAGAGCAGAGACACCTTAAACCCCGGAGACCTACTGAGCATTTACTCAAAGAGATGTAAGGCGTTTGGTGAATTGCTCCTGAGACCATGGCTCAGATTTCAGCCCAGACCCCTTATAGATGTCCCTGCAGGAGATGTGTGCTCTATCAGGCAGACACTGCCTCAAACTCCCAGCATTCCAGCTGGACCTTACACACAGTCATCTGACCACAAGCCAGGCATGCCATACCCCATACAATAAAAGGGGTGGTTTGCCCCCTACTCTCTCTCTTGTCCTCTTGCTCTCTTGTTCTCTTCTCTTTCTCTTACTCTCATGTTCTCTTCTCTTTCTCTTGTTCTCTCACTCTCTTGTTCTCTTCTCTCTGTCTTGTTCTATCTCTCTTTCTCTCTTGTTCTCTCTTACTCTCACTCTCTTGTTCTCTTGTTCTCTTCTCTCTCTCTTGTTCTCTTATCCCTCTTGCTCTTACTATTACCCTCTTTGCTCTTTGTTCTCTTCTCCCTCTTTTCCTTTTCCTCTCTCTCTCTCCTTCCTCTCCTTTCTTTCTCTCTACTCAACTAGCATATTTCCCCTTCCTACAATAAAATAAGTCATTCATATATTGCCTCCTTTTTAATTAAGGAGTTGTGCAGCAAACAGGACAGCCCCGGGAAGAGAGAGAGATCTGGGCCTCAGCACCATGCCCACTGCTACCCAGGAGAGAGAGAGCCACAGCAGGCCAGGCATGAGCCACAGCCCAGGCCCCCCACTCTTCTTAACCACACTAACTCAATTCTTCACAGACTTAGAAAGAGCAATTTGCAAA
Organism: Montemys delectorum; assembly: GCA_019843815.1. Classification (NCBI taxonomy): domain Eukaryota; kingdom Metazoa; phylum Chordata; class Mammalia; order Rodentia; family Muridae; genus Montemys; species Montemys delectorum. The sequence continues at coordinate 2,146 of JADRCD010158332.1, forward strand.
TTCATCTGGAACAACAAAAGGCCCAGGATAGCCAAAACTGTTCTGAACAATAAAGGAACCTCTGGTGGAATCACAATCTCAGACCTTAAGCTGTACCACAGAGTAATTGTGATAAAAACTGCATGGTATTGGTACAGTGACAGGCACATAGATCAATGGAACAGAATTGTAGATCCAGAAATGAACCCATGCACCTATGGTCACTTGATCTTTGACAAAAGAGCTAAAACCATACAATGGAAAAAAGACAGCATTTTCAACAGATGATGCTGGCTCATCTGGCAGTGAACATGTAGAAAAATGCAAATTAATCCATTCCTTTCTCCTTGCACAAAGCTCAAGTCCAAGTGGATCAGGGACCTCCACATCAAACCAGATACATTGAAACTAATAGAAAATAAAATGGGGAAGAACCTTGAACAAATAGGCACAGTGGAAAATTTCCTGAAGAGAACGTCAATAGCTTCTGCTCTAAGATCAAGAATTGACAAATGGGACCTCATAAAGTTCCAAAGCTTCTGTAAGGCAAAAAACACTGTCAATAGGACAAAATGGCAGCCAACAAATTGAGAAAAGATCTTTACCAACCTTATATCTGATAGAGAGCTAATATCCAATGTATACAAAGAGCTCAAGAAGTTAGAATCCTGAGAACCAAATAACCCTATTAAAAATGGAGTACAGAGCTAAACAAAGAATTCTGAACTGATGAACACCTAATGGCTGAGAAGCACCTAAAGAAATGTTCAACATCTTTAGTCATCAGGGAAATGCAAATCAAAACAACTCTGAGATTCCAACTCACACAAGTCAGATTGGCTAGGATAAAAGACTCAGGTGACAGCAGATGGTGGAGAGATTGTGGAGAAAGAGGAACACTACTTCATTGCTAGTGGGATTGCAAACTGGTACAACCACCCTGGAAATCAGTGTGGCGGTTCCTCCAGAAATTGGACATAGTTCTACCAGAGGACCCAGCTATACTACCACTGGGCAGATACCGAAAAGATGCTCCAACATGTATTAAGGACACATGCTCCACCATGTTCATAGCACCCTTGTTTATAATAGCCAGAAACTGGAAACAACCCAGGTGTCCTCAACAGAAGAATGGATACAGCAACTGTGGTACATCTACACAATGGAGTACTACTCAGCTATTAAAAACCATGAATTTATGAAATTCTTAAGGAAATGGATGGATCTGGAGAGTATCATCCTGAGTGAGGTAACCTAATCATAAAAGAACACACATGGTATGCACTCTCTGATAAGTGGTTATTAGCCCAGAAGTTTGAAATACAGGAAGAACAACCCACAAACCACAAGAAACTCAAGAAGAAGAAAGACCAAAAGGTGGACATTTCATTCCTTCTTAAAAGGGGGAACCAAATACCTACCGATGGAGTTGCAGAGATTAACAATGGAGCAGAGACTCAAGACAGGAAAAGCCAGACTAAGTATAGCTATCTCCTGAGAGGCTCTGACAATACTTGACTAATACAGTTGTAGAGGCTCACAGCCTTCCATTGAACTGAGTACGTGGTCACCAATGAAGGAGTTAGAGAAAGGACCTATGGAGCTGAAGAGTTTGCAGCACCTTAGGACGAACAACAATATGAACTAACTAGTACCCTCAGAGCTCCCAGGGACTCAACTACCAAGAAAGGACTATACATGCTGGGACTGATTGTTCTGGTAGAGTGTGTATAGTAGAGGATTGCAAATTTGATCATCAATAGAAGGAGAGGACCTAGGCCCTGTGAAGGTTCTGTGCCTTAGTGTAGTGGAATGCCAGGGCCAATAAGTGTGAGAGGGTGGGGTGGTAGTCATGGGGAGGGGGGAGGCAACAGGGGCTTGTTCTTGTTGTTTTTGTTTCTTTGTTTTTTGGAGGGGAAACTGGGAAAGGAGAAATTTACATGTAAATAAAGAAAATACCTAATAAAAAAATTCTTAATATCCTAAGGCAATAGAAAACAATGGAAACTGAAATTATTTTGAAATCTTATCCCAAGTCAAGGCATAATGGCTATAATTAAAAGATAAAATTCAATAAATGATAAGAGTTTTGGCATGGAAGACTTCTTCACTATTGGGAAGACTGTGAACTCAAATAACATCTGTAAAGATCTTTGTAGAAGAAAGAATTTAACTGCCATACAACCCAGATATATTAATTCTGGGTGTTTAATAAAAAGAACCATAAACTATTAAAGGACTATCTCTGCATATATGTTTATTATTACTTAGTACACAATTTCAAGGGAGTAAAATTATCTTATAGTCACTCACTAATAAATGAATAATAAAAATTTGCTACATATGTAAAGTAGAATTTGATTTTCCATAAAGAAAAGAGAAATCAATAGATTTTTATAAAAAGTAATTGAATGGAAAATATTATGCTGTGAAACAACCCAATTTCAGAAATACAAACAATTCATATTGTCTCACATTGTTAGTTATGAGGATGCAGCTCATTTTCATTTTCTCAGGTTCTGGCATTTACTAGAAGTCAACCTCCATATCACAATTTGTGAGCATATTTTGATTACTTCAAGTGTCTACTATTTCTGTATGTCATTACATTGTTTAGGTTAATTCAACTGAGAAAAGCAATGCTAAAATGTTATCAACACTTCCATTGCGTTGGGTCCTAAGCTGCATAAAAGGAAAAACTTGATGTTTATCCCTGACCTCTCTGGTTTCTCACTTCTCCTTCCCACTGTCATATCAAGCTCTATCTAGTTTCAGGATGTGGTGCTCTGAATTGGCTTCCATCACTTGCTGGTTGAAGTCTCTCTAGCATCTTTGATGAAGACTCTGGTACTTGCATATTCTTCAGCAGGACAAACTAAGGCAAAAAAATTTTTTGACTTGGTTGTTGTCTCAAATCTTGTACTGCAGGTCCTGGTTGGAGACAGAGATGGCCAGTTCAGGCCCTGTGTCCCTCATTACTGAATAGTCTTTGCTAGGCTTACTCTTGTATATTCTGTGGATTTTGCAATACATGCTAATGAAATGTCTCCCAATTCTAGTCATTTCTGCCAGTGATCCTCTCCGACACCTGATTCCTTCTCTTCCCAAACCCATCCAACCCATGTCCACCTGGAAAATCTATTCTATTTCTCCGCATTAGGGAGATCCTTGCATCTCTCATTAAACTCTACTTTGCACTTAACCTCTCTGTGTCTATGGATTGTAGCATGATTGTCTTTTATGTTACAGTTATTTTGACTGCATAGATAATCAACTAACTTGGACTCGGTGGAACAAGAGAGACCAGAGAGACTGAAAGGTCTGACCTAGTTCCTTTACACATATGTTATGACTAAGTAATTTGATGTTCTTGTAGAAACCCTAACAATGGGAATGGGAGCAGTCCCTGACTTGTTTTTTTATATATGGTTGCTCTTTTCCCCATACTGGGATATTTTATCTAGCTTTAATGGGGTAGTATGTGCTTATGTACTTGTTGTGCCATGTTTCTTTGAAGTCTCTGGGCATCTTGTTCTTTTCTGAGGGAATGTAGGAGATAGGGGAACCTAGGGAGAGGAGAGAGGGGGAAAGTTGAAGGCAGGAGTTGGAGGGGAAACTGTACTGAGGATACTGAAATATGGATGCAATATATGACAGAAGAATAAGAAACAAAAATAAAAAATAAATAAATAGATAAATAAAAACCTAGTTAAACAATAGGATTTGTGATTATTCTTTGATTGCTGACAGCATATTTTCATGTGACCTTCACCCTCAAGCTGCTCCTACAAGAACTTCCCCATCATGGTAAACAGTACTCTGAATCTATGAGCCAAACTCAATGCTTTATCCCTTTAGTTGTAGTGTGTCATGATATTTTATCAAAGCAGTAGAAAAACTAACTGAGAAATAGATTATTGATTACATTGTGTGTTTGTCTGTGTGTGTGTGTGTGTGTGTGTGTGTGTGTGCACTTATTCATTTTAAATATGACTGTCCTGTTAACCCCACAAACTAGAAAGGTCCCACTGTAAGTGAACAGGAATCTTTTATGGAAAGGAACATGAAAGATACTAAGATATGTATCAAAGGAGATTGGAAGACAGGATACAGAGATAGAATAGAATCAAAGTATATGAGGAAGATTTTAAAGAGAGGTGCAAAACTATTAATGATTTTTCTTTAAAATACTAGGAACCTCCAGGGAAAACTTTTAGCTTCTTGATGTAAACACATTAGTGAAAGCAATACTATATGTTTCTTCCCAAAAGACATTAAGAAAAATAGGACTAGAAAAAGCTGATGGGAGTGTTAGACATACATACCACAATGGATTGGTCATTCGACTATAGGTTAGACTTCTTTGTAACACTTCTTTGTAACTTGATCATTTTAGCTCTATGTCAACTTTTCCACTTGGTAGGTTCTGGAAATGATCAGTGGCTTAAGAGACATGGAAAACAGTTAATAAGGGCCCTCTCATTCAGCAAGATAATTCAGAATTTTGTGGAATTTGTGGATAAACTATTGGAAAATCTAAGGAAATCTATATTGTAGGATGACCTCAGGGATGTGCTTGTATGAATTCTGGTTTCTTATAATGACATTTAAAAATTGTCAGATGGTTGTAAAACCACTAGGAGACACATAGTAGTTTTGGAATAGTATATCAGATCTTGCACACAAATGAGCTCCCTCACTTATAATGATTCTGTTCTAGATGATTCTATCAACAAAAATTAAACAAATGAGATGGTTTCCTTTTGACAAAAAAAGGATCACAAGGATAAGAAACAGAAGAAGAGAAAGGATAAGAGCAAGAACAAGAGGAGGAGGAAGCCAAGAGGAGGATAAAAGGAGGAAGTAGAGAACAGTAGAAGAGAAGGAGGTATAATAAAAAGGAGGAGGAAAAGAGAAATGGAAGAGAAGGAGGAAGAATAAGAGGAGGAGCTGAAGAAAAGGAGAAACAAAAACACCTAATGAGAATAAAAGAAGCTCATAACCTGAAAAAGGGGGTAACAAACACTGGACTTATGTTCCAGATACAAAAAAAGGAAGACAGTTGGCTAATAAATGTTGTATAAAATTTCAAATACTTGTCAAGTATATAACTGACATGGGAAACTCCACTATGGGCCTATCCCCTAGACCTTGGCCAACAATACAGACATCTTATGACTACACCTTGAAATGCACTTGCTGATATACAGGTGAAAGAAGTTTATTTTTTAACCTCTAATCAAATTTTTCCAAATTTTATTAACTGTGATATTTTATCCTTTGCAGCTGTATTGACTGGGGGCAGCCAATGTCCAGAATGAGTTGTACTCTAAAAGGGTTTGTTCTTAATCCATGAGTTTATAATTCAAATTTTACATGGCAACTCCCTATCATGGCATCAGTAGAAAATGTGCTCAATTAGGCTGAAGAAAGAATTTCATAGAAGCTTCCATTGCCTTATGTAAGTTCTATCACTATGATACACTTCTGGACTCACTCATGTCTTTGGCAAGACCACAACTCATATCAGCTATCATACTTTAATTGCTGAAGAGAAACCTGACTGTATGGTGTGGTTGTATGGTGTGGTTAAGAGGGTATAAATTCTGGGATAATTGAATACTAGTGCTAAAATGTCTGTAACCACCTTAAAACACTGGCCTACCATCTAGGAAATGTGAAGAAAGCCATTTAGGTCACTGATATAGGGACTACTTCTCAAATATGGCAGAGCAGAGATGACTTTTATATGTTTTAAGCCTTTTATATTTAATTTGTCATAATCTTCTGGGGATGAAATATGATGCAACAATGGGAACTATGCTCACAGAGTAACAAATAGGAAGAACCTTTTTGATGGGGTCATTCATCCATGATAGCCAATACCCACATGCCTAAATTCCCAGGATCAGTGCAAGGGAAGAGCCAGGGCAGGTACTCAGAATTCCCAGGAACTAGTCTTTCTCACCACTAAGCAGTTGCTACATTCATCTTTGTATTCATCCTCTTGCTTAACCCCTGGTCCTGGCCTTAACCCTAACCCACATCTTCCCAGTCTTGTGAGCTTTCATACTGTATGACAAAGCACACCTGATACATGTCTCTCTAGTTGAATATTCTTCCTTATGGGAAATCATGTGAGCTCAGATGGATGACATGAGTAAATATCCATTATACAAGCCATCCATTATGGAAAAATTCCAGGTACTGGAGATATTCCTTGATTCAAATTCAAACTCTGGAAATAAAAGCAATGTATAATATGGTTCTAAAAGTGCTGTAAGGATGTTTCAAAAGTCTTTGAAATGGCATCATGGTAACATTTGATGACCATTCTGGATAATGAATATTTCTGTGTCATGATGCTTAAAATCCAGATCTATCATATTTGATCATTTGAAGTAACTAAGACAAATAATCAGACCAAGTTCTTCATTGTAAAATGTAGATAATTTGAAATGGTCTGAATATTGTGGGAAGGGAGAAATAAAAGGCTTTGTGATGAGATCTTTGTATTTCCATTCTTTAAAATTGAACCTTTTGATTACTTATAGGTAATCCTTCTCTTTAATTCCAAAGTATTTGTGAGTATAAGAATGTGTTTTGACTATAAAGTGGTGGGAGATATTTCTTTTCTGGTCCAATCTATTTAAAGTTCTATAAGCCTCTTGTATGTTTATGGGCATCCCTTTCTTTAGGTTAGGAAAGTTTTCGTCTATAATTTTGTTGAAGATATTTACTGGCCCTTTAATTTGGGAATCTTCACTATCTTCTATACCTATTATCCTTAGGTTTCATCTTTTCATTGTGTCCTGGATTTTCTGGATGTTTTGGGTTAGGTGCTCTTTGCATTTTGCATTTTCATGCACAACTGACCATTGTGTGGGTGTTTTCTATGGTATCTTCTGGACCTGACATTCTCTCTTCTATCTCCTGTATTCTGTTGGTGATGCTTGCATCTGTGGCTCCTGATCACTTTCTTAGGTTTTCTAACTCCACGTTTGCTTCCTTTGTGATTTTTTTTTTATTGTATTCCATTTGTAGATCCTGATGGTGTTGTTCAATTCCTTCACTGGCTTAGTTGTGTTTTCCTGTAATTACTTAAGGAATTTTTCTATTTCCTCTTTAAGGGCTCCTAGCTATTTATCTGTGTTCTCCTGTATTTCGTTAAGGGAGTTATGTCCTTTTTAAGTCCTCTATCATCATCAGGAGATGTGATTTTAAGTCACAGTCTTGCTTTTTTGGTGTATTGGGGTATCCAGAGCTCACTGTGGTGGGAGAACTGATTTCTGATGATGCCAAAATAGCCTTTTGTGTCTGTTGCTTATTTTCTTTCCCTTACCTCTTTACATCTGGTTGTCTCTGGTGTTAGCTAGTCATGCTGTTTCTGACTGTGGCTTGTCCCTCCTGCAGGCCTATGTCAGTACTCCTGGAGACCAGTTCTCTCTAGGAGGAATTTTGGTATGGGGAGCTGTAACATAAAGTCAGCTCTGGGGTGTAGACTGAAACCAGAAGGATCCTGTCCCAGGTTGTTCCTTGGTTCCTGTGTCCTGAGGGCTCCAAGTGGGAAGTGGTGGTCTTACCTCTGCTCTCTCCTAGTGGTATTTGGGTATGGAGTGTTGTGTCTCAGGATCAGCTCTGGGCATTGTGGCTATCATGTACCTTAGACAATCAAATTAATTGGATCATATGGAATTAATGTTGAAGAAATTCACAAGGCAGGGAATGCATTGCAGATTCTTTCATTTTATGAGTGGCGATCTTGAAGTCTAATGAACAAATAATTTGTCCAAGTGGTGGCCTTCATTCGTTTTTCCTCTCTTGATTTGCAGACACCATTGTGCACTGGAGTAGGCAGGAAGGAAGGAAGTTTAGCAACTTGGATGGATTAGACAGGATCTCAGCCAGAATTTGTGACTGAGAACCAACCTTCCTCTGAGAAAGTTTTAAGAAAATAGCCCTATTTATTTGGGTAATATAGGGCTATTTCAATCTCAGGGTGAGCTTACCTGATTGGCTAGGGTCGAGGTGCTGGGAATGCTTTATTAGTATCCAATAAACTCCAGGTGCTAGCAAGAAATGATCTTATAAGAAATGAGGAAACTTAACATGAAACCTGGCACCAGGTTATATGACTATTAGGAGTCCCAGGTGTGTATGATTGTAAGGTATTATACACCTGGACAAGGAGAACAAGTGCTGGGAGGAAGCAGTCCTACTACTGTCAGTCTTGGGATGATACTTTCCAAACAAAAGCATGGTTGGGCCTATCCCAAAAGTACAACAGTCCCTGGTACCAACATCTATTTATTTAGGGTTTTATTGCTGTTAAAAAAACCACAATGACCAAGGCAAGTCTTATGAAGTACAACATTTCATTGGGGCTGGCTTACAAGTTCAGAGGTTCAATCCATTACCATCAAGGCAGGGCCATGGCAGCATCCAGGCCGATGTGGATCTGAAGAATCTCAGAGTTATCCATGTTGATCTGAAGGTAGATAAAAGAAAACTGGCTTTCAAACAGCGTGTATGAAAGTCTTAAAATATAGGCCCACAGTGACATAGTTCCTCCAACAAGGCTATATCTTCCAAGACCACCCATCCAAATAGTGCCACTCTCTGGACCAAGAATATACAAAATCATCACATTTCATTCCCTGCTACCCATAGGTTTGTTCAAGCAGATGAGTTTATGGGGGGGGGCATATCTAGCCCTAGCATAATGAAAATGTACATTTATTCCAACTTCCCTAATCCTATAGTCTATAACAGTCTCATAAATGTTAAAAGTCCAAAGTTCAAAAACTCTTCTGAGATCTGTCCAATCACTTAACTGTAATCTCCAAATGAAAGAGGAACCCAGCTGGGCAAACTCCAAACTCTGCTTTTCCACGTTTGATGTCAAAGCAGTTTTCTGATCTCTAACTCCTTTTACAGTTTTGTTGACTGTAACAAACTTTTGTCCTGGGATGGGTTCATTTCCTGTTAGCAGCATTCCTCAGGAGATATCCTATGTCTCTGGAATCTTGAAAATCTTGAGGTCTCAAAGGCAAGTTTAATGTTATAGGTTCTTGTTTCAGTGTCTGGGACACACACACGATCATCGGGACTCCTTCAAAGGGCTGGCATCACTTCTCCAGCTCTGCCCTCTGTAGCACTGGAAGTTCAGGTTGGTCTACTCCACTGTTACTACTGTTCTTGATGATCATCCCAAGGTACTAGCATATCCAATACACTAGGGTCTTCCACTGGAACTAGGCTTTATCAATAGCCTAGAAAAGCAAAAGTAAAAACCTATCTTCCCCAATTTATGGTACATAAGCAATGATATAGCTATGTCATCAGTAAAATGGAAAATCACAAACTGGCAGAAAAATGGGATAGATATTTGTTCATGGGAGGCATGAATCAAAATAGTAAAACAACAAATTTATCAAATTTTATGGAGCTTATACATGCAGACAGACAAAATATGTGAAAAAAGTAATACTCAACTGATTGGCATTATGCTTAATTTAGACTAGAATATTAAATTTGTCAGAAAAGAAATTCAGAATAAATCAGCAAGAATAATAAATTGTACATTCAAAACCCTTTTAAGTTTACCTCAGCAGTAAAACTAAGGGGAAATGGAAAACAAAATTAAACCAGGACAATCAGATGAGAATAAATATTATGAGAAATCCATAGCCAGGTAAAGGTTCATGACTTTAATCCCAACATTTGGGATGCAGAGACAGGCACATAAGAATTTGAGGCTGAAATGCAAAATGAAAGTCCTTTGTGATCTAAAAATAAATACAGTTAATTTTTGATTTTTATTTATAAAGAAATTTTTATATTAAGATAAAGATGACTATGGAATTTGACAACCACCTGTCAAGTAATATATATGAAGAAAAAAAGATGGACTAGCAAGAGAAAATGTGCCAATAAAAAGAAAAATTGACAAAGTATAATCACCCACCTTCTTTTTGTCCATGCCCCCTTCTAAATATTTAAGTAGAAAATTGCCTTTCAGTGCTTCTAATTATGTTAAAAATTAAAGGTGGCATTGGAGATGGAGTGTGGCTCTCTAAACTAAATCAAACTAAACTAAAACCCAAAATCATTGTCACATATTAAAAAAGACACCTGTTATGGGACAGATAAAAACAAAATTATTCTGTTACCACTAATCTCAAATCTTTTGGTTTTCAATTAACTCTCTCAAACCTATCATAAGGTATAAATAATACATAAAATCTACTAAGATTGCAATTCATATATAAATTTTCTGTCAGGGTACTTGTAATGATACTGAAAATGAACAAATTCTAATAAGAAGCTTCATCTAGCTTCCCATGTGTGATTTTCAGTTTGAGGCTGAAACATACAAATAAGAACAAAGTTTCTCATCTTGGATGTACTTAATAGATTGTGTCTACAAAATTCCTTAGATTTGCTGAATGTTGGTATTTAAGATGTTTAAATTTCCTGCTATTCCTGTCAGTAACTTTTAATATTTCATTGGAAGATTATGGGACTGTGAAATGAAAAGTCTAACTGGATGATGGTAACGATAACTACTGAGAATACAACCCTATGTTTCTTCTGTTGCCAAGTTCTTCATAAACAGTGGACACTTTTGGATTGACTGCTGTGTTCAGCCTAGGCTGGACTCCCATTAAGTGGACAAATACCATCCAAATTTCAGCTTCAGACAAAAAATTGCTCATGAAAGTCACATTGCAGAGTTCTTGTGAGACTGACATAAATATTTTACAAAATATGAACACAAAAACCTTAATCCTCTGCCAAATACAAGGAAGATGCACTTCGTGGAAAGCTTAGAAGAACAACCTTCATAATTGTAAGTAGTTTACCGTGTAATAGTTAAAAATCTTTCCATTTAATTTAGACAAAATGGGAGAAGAGTTCCAGACATTATATTTACTCAAAATTCTGATTCTTGTGCAGTGGGTCTGCTGGATCACAGACCTTTAATCCTAGAGGCTTCTGTTTATTGCAAACAGTTATAAATAAAGCCAATCATAG
>JADRCD010158333.1:0-22178 GCA_019843815.1 Montemys delectorum
TGTGTGTGTGTGTGTGTGTGTGTGTATTTTATGCCTGTGCATTGTGTACGCATTATTTTCTTTAATTAACAAAAGAAAATCATCTGAGAATCTGATAAAACCAAGGCAATTGGCAACAGTGACATCCCTAACTATTTTTAGTATCTGTTTGAATTCTTAAGTGCATCCTTTTCTTCATACCAACTGGCCCTTTCAAACTCCCTTACGCACCACTCCTCAAGACTGACATTAACAACAAGAACAACAACAACAACAACAAAAAGGCAAGAAGGATGGACAGAGGGAGTGAGAGAAGGATAAAGAAAAGGAGGGAGAGACGAGTTGGAAGAAAGAAGGAAGGGAGGGGAGGGGGAAAAGAAATAAGAACAAGCAGCTCATGCTTTCTGCACGCTTTGTTTATAAATACCGTACAGCTACTGTGTGAGGTCTGGCCTCCTACTTCCTATCAGCCCATCCGTCCGCAGCAGCCACCTGTTTCCCTAAACAGTTGTGGCAGCTATGTGTGGAACTGACACTCATACCCTCCCACGCCCATGTCTGGGATCCTGCTGCCAATAATGAAAGAGGCAGGAAGACTAAATGAGGCATTTTTCAAGGTCAAAAGCCCACCTACATGCACATATATTGGCTGGGTAGGGTTTTCCACTGTAGCATTCATTCTTGTGGCCTGGAGATAAGGACCACTCTCCTGGGGCCAACTACTAGTCATGGGATCACAAAGAGTGAGAAGGATTTGGCTTGTGTCATCTGTCCAAGCCCTGTAGTTCATACAGTGATGGTGCCTGTCCTTTAATCCTCTACAGATTTTGATTGAAGCAGTCCTCAGAATTCAAAGAAAGCTCCCCAGATACTTCTGATGCATCTAATTCACATCCTCACTGTATTATGTGTGCAGTCAACTGCTGTTCTTTAAGTATCAACCAATGTGTTCAGGACACAAATATGGCTCAGCAAGTAAGAGCATTTACCACTCTTGCAAAACACCCAGGGTTCGTTTCCAGCACCCATATAGTAGCCCACACCTATCTAGTTCCAGAAAATTCAACTCGTTTTCTGGCTTCTGAAGGAACTAGACACATACATACATAAATTCTGGCAACATATTCACATACATAAGGTAATAAATCTAAAACCAAACTAATAAACCATTTCCAGTTTAGAAGGGAAGAGGACAATAAAGGATCACAAAAATGAAATATGGGTAAGTTATGCTAAGTGTTGGTCTGTGTTCTAAACTGGCCACATCTGACTAATTTCCATGACCAAATTGGAAAGAAAACCCTAAGTCTTCCTGAGAACATTGCAATCTCTCACTCTACCATTGGCCTCCTTTCTCTTCTTCATATTTCCCTTCAGTTTTCCATTGTCCCTACTCATCTCTTTCATAGGCACTTGGTCCATTTCTGTGAGTTTGTGAAAATGAAAAATACCAAGTTCTGGAATGTGCTGGTAACCACCTTCCCAGGTAGCACTTTGTCAAGGCAGAATGGCATGGCAAAGCAATGCACAGGTAAAGTCTAGCTGTCACCCCATCTATATTCAGCAAGCAGGGCTGAGCAAGCCTTTCCTGGATGTCTAGTCTATAGGGCTTTACTGCTCTGCAGTTCCGCAGCTTGCAAGTTTACTAATTTGTACCTTAATACAGATTAGAAAAGACAAATTGGTTGGGTCTGTCTTTTTACCCATTGCTAGTTTGTTCATCCTCTCCAGTTTCACTGAGTCTAATTGTTAATCCAGTCAAGTGCTCTTGTGCACACATCCTGACAAGCTTCTATATATACTCTTTGCCTGCCTCCTTTAGAAGATCATTAATTTTCATGGTAAGCCCAAATGATTGTTAGATGATAAGGCTAAATAGGGCTCATCTTCGTTTCATTGTCTGCAGACTACCCGAAATCTGGCCCCCACAACATCTCATTCTGTATACTGGAGAGGAGGGTTCTATTGCTTAATTTCTGACACAACCTGGAATCTATGTGCTACTTCACTATCTAAAAGCCCTTCTAATCAAGTGTCTCCAAGGTTTTTTTCTTTTTGCCCTGAGCTCCAGAATTGCCAGTATTTAATCTATATGAATAATAGGTCAAGTTCTTTAGATGAGTTGAAAGGAGACAGAACAACTGCCTTATTCTGTGACTTTGAATGGGGATAAAAGAGAATATAAAGAGATCAAGACTTGACTCTTACCAATTTATTTGCTATATAACCTTGGACCAAATTACTTAGGCTTTGTGTCAGTTTACACTCAATCATACGAACACATGGCTTGTACCCATCACTTGGAATTTCAATAAGCACTAATAAAAACAATAAGCAATAACCAGTGCTCATTCAGCACCTGATCCAGTGGGAACTCAAGTACTGTTTTGGTTTTTAAATGATTGAAAGATTTTTTAAAATTAAAATGATTACATCATTCCTCTCCCTCCAATGTTCACACCTTACTTTGCTCCCTGTCAAATCTATGGCCTTTTTTATTTCATTCCTACTACACACACAAAAGCATAAATATATAATACAACTTGTTCATCCCATTTGGCATTATTTGTGTATATGCAACTTCAGGGCTGTCTGATAAGTATTAGATAACCCATTGGGGGCTCCTCCCGGGGAAGACTATGTCTTCCCATCTTATCATTCCTTAGGTTCCTATAATCCATTGTTTAATGGTGGGGTCTCTTTCACCCCTCATCAAAGAAACTTCTCTTTAAAACAGAAAAGAGACCATTACAGGAAACCATAAATTGTCAAAATTCAGAGACCCACCCACCATGTGGAGTCTAGCCCCAGTTGATACATTTGTAACACCTAAGGCCAGGGAACATCACACAAGAGGGATCAGAAAGATTTTGATACATTTGTAACACCTAAGGCCAGGGAACATCACACAAGAGGGATCAGAAAGATTTCGAGACCCAGTTCAGCTGTGAGACTGTGTCTTCTAGAAATGACATGGATGCTTCACCCCTAATACCTCAACAATGTAGCTTCCAAAACAAGTTCTGAACAAGGGCACGGCCAGTAGACATGGTTCATGTCTTAGCGCTGAGTTCTTCCTGCTGCCATCTCTTCCAAAAGATACTTCTTTTACATGCAACCATGAACTAGTAGCTTTAACTTACTGTTATAATTTTTTACTTTGTTACTTATTCTGACATTTCAAAGCATAACTTGCATGTCTTCTTTATACCTTTCCACATAACATATATACATGCTATATATATACATAAAAATAGGCACAGGGGCATTCTATAACAAGTTGATAGGGATACAAGCATCTATATATAAATTTCACTATCATATATAACAATTTCTCTATCAGAACTTTGATTAAATTAAGGGGATTATTTTCTTTACATGTCAAAGCAAAAACAAACCCCAATATTTCTCCTTTGGAATGAGCACTGATTGCCTAAAGAGGCTACTTGGGTTGAATCCATCCTTAATGGTAGATAGAGGGCAGAACTGGCAGGTTTAGAGTGTACCTTTCCTGTGGCAGGACCGGTCTATGGTGGGGAAGCTCAATCGAGGCAAGCAATGAGGCACCATGAAGTTAAGCAGAAAGAAGCTGCCTGCATGAGTTTTGGCCACAGGAACCCAAGAGAAGAGCCAATGAGACAGGAAACTTAGCAAATTCACAGCCAGTCTTGACTTATTTAGAAAAACTACTGAAGGTCTCCATCTTGGAATGAAAGACCCCAGCATGCTGGAGTTCTGCAGAATAAAATACTCTTTGCTTTTATATACTATTTGAGTCTGGGGTATCCTTTGGTGAACTATGAACCCTTACATTTGGGGGCTCTTGTCCAACATTTACTGGAGACCCCAGGACTCAAATAGTGGGGTGTTTTTCTGGTAAGTCTGGGTGCCTGGTTGTCTTTTGTTCTGTCCATCTCTGTTTCTGTTTCGGGTTTAATTTGGAGGCTGAGAGGGATAAAGTGGACACTTATTTGGTTACCAAGCCATAGGCAATAGAGGATGCTCCTGACCTCCTACCAAAAGTAGGAGAATTTGCTAGTTCTCATCTGGATTCTAGACTGGTTGGGAATATATGGGCCTCCCATGCACAGGGAGGAAGACTGACTAAGACAATCTTTTTGTTTTGTTTTTGTTTTCCTGGGAATGTCCTTCTGTGTCTGTCTGTGTGAATTCTGTTTGTGCTTTTGCCCTCTCATACAACTTTTTCTTTGATCCCTAGGATGGGAAAGACACAAAGCACCGCACTGAATGCTAAACCATTTTAAGGACTTTCGCAGAGTTGCAGAAGACTCAGATCTGGTTGTTCATCCCTATAAACTAACCATCTTTTGCAGGGATAAATGGCCTACCTATAAAGTAGGATGGCTTGAGGAAGGGACTTTCCATCTCCCCATCATTATATGATGAAGGTTATAGTTTATGAGGCTATGCGCCACCCGGACCAAGTGCTATATATCACTACATGGCAATTCCTGGTCAAGAGGCCCTTTGCTTGGATGAGACCATTTTTGTTATAGGCTTCACTGCTCTCCACCCTTCTTCCTCTACTCTAAAGTAGGGCCAGCCTCGGTCCCTGCCTTGCTCCCCTTTTCTGCTACCAAGGAGCATCTCTGTCCCCATCCTGTGTGTGTTCCTGCTCCTGCTGCCACTGCCCATGATTAGCCAGCACAGGCAGAGAAAGGAGTAGCCCCTGACTCCCTTGACTCTCCTGACTACACTTGGAGTCCACCTGACACGATCATACTGCCCAGAAGGCCAATTCTATTGGCCTCCAGGTTACGAGACCTGCCCCCCAGATACTCAGGAGAGACAGTTCATGATATATATGCTATTTGCCAGTAATGATCTTTACAATTAGAAGTTGCAGAACTCCCCATTTTTAGAAACACCATCAGCTCTCACAGGCCTTCTAGATTCGATCATGCTGACTCACCTGCCCACCTGCGCTGACTGTTAGCGACTGCTCCAGGTCCTCTTCATGACAGAGGAGAGAGGCTCATGGGAGCCATCTGAAAATCGGTCTGGGAGCAAATGGGCTGCCCACCCAAGTCTTGGCTGATATTGATGCAGCCTTTCCTTTGACTCCACCTGACTTGGATTTTAGCACTGCTGAAGGTAAGGAGAGGCTCTGGGTCCACTACCAGATTCTGATGGGGGGCCTCTGAGAGGCCACCAGATGACCCAC
This sequence comes from Montemys delectorum, assembly GCA_019843815.1. NCBI lineage: Eukaryota > Metazoa > Chordata > Mammalia > Rodentia > Muridae > Montemys > Montemys delectorum. The sequence continues at coordinate 5,165 of JADRCD010158333.1, forward strand.
AATTTTATCTAAGGTGAGCCAGGTGATGCAGGGGAAGAATGAGAGACCCAGGCAATATCTAGAAAGACTTTTAGAAGCCAGAGAGCACCAGTCAGCCGTGTACATACCTTTTGTTAACCACACTGCTCCAGACATCCATTGGAAGCTTCAGCTCCTGAGTGGCTTTTCAGTCTGCCTCTGGCACCCAAAAGTCAGCCTCTACTTGCCTTTGAATGGCAAGACTTGGAGAGAGGCTTCAAGGGACAACTGACCTGGACATGCCTTCCTCAAGGATTCAAGAACTCACTCACCATCTTTGCATGAGGACATGGGTGAGTACTGGCAGGCCCATTCCCAAATAACTGTGCTCCAGTATGGAGATGACATCCTGATTGTGGGGCCCTTGACTTACAGATATGCTAGGAGGCCACATGAGACCAGCTACAGGAGCTGGTCAACTTGGCTACTGAGCATTTGCTAAAAAGGCCCAGTTTTATCAACTTGAGGCCACCTATCAGGGAAAAATTCAAGGGGGAGCAGTCAATACATGCTATCAGAATCCCAGAAGCACACCATCTATCCTCAGCATTTTAGTTCATTCAACCCAAAGGCAAATACAGGAATTTCTGGGATCTGCTGGGTTTTGTACACTTTGAATGCCAGGGTTTACTGAGATAGCCAAACTGTTATATGAGGCCACCAGGGGCCAAAAAGATAAAATAGAATGGACCCCTAAGAAAGGCATGGCTTCTAAGACTCTAGGAAGAGCTTTATTGAAGGTGTCAGCCTTGGCTCTCCTGGACATTCACAAATCTTTCCACCTGTACGTAGATCAGAGAAAGGGGATAGCAAAGGGGATGGTCACCCAAACTTGGGAACCGTGGAAAAGACCTATGGCTTATTTATCTAAGAAGCTGGAGCCAGTGACCCAAGGATGGTCAGCTTGCCTCCTCTTCATAGCTGCCACTTTCCTGCTAGTCAAAGATGCTGGCAATATAACCATGGAGCAGAAACTTGTTATCACCACTCGCCCACCCCATGCTATTGAGGGGACCCTCAAGAATCCACCCAGCCAGTAGCTGTCCAATGCCAGACTGGTACACTTCAGGCTCTACTTTTGAATCCCTTTCACATAAGATATAATCCATCGACCCTAAACCTAGCCATCCTGCTACCTGACCCATTCTCAGACATGCAGCCTGATTGATCTACAGTCTGGGACATGTCCAGAACATCATGCTGGACTTGACTGACATACCTTAGCCAGACTTGGAGCTTATCTACTTCATGGATGGGAGCAGCTTCATCCAGAATGGAATCAGGTGTGCAGGAGCAGTAGTAGTAGTCTTGGACTCTGTTGTTTGGAGAACTACTTTGCTTCTGGAACTTCAGCCCAGAAAGCTAAATTAAAGGCTCTAACTTGGGTTTTAAAACTGGCAAATGGGCCATAGCTAACATCTTCACTGGCAGCAGTGGCTGATGTACATGGGTCCATATACCAAGAGAGAGGAGTATTGACTGCTGAAGGGAAAACTATCAAAAATAAGGAAGAAATATTTGCTCCTTTGGAGGAATTATGGCTTGCTCTCAAAGAAGCCATAATTCAATTGCCCTGGGCATCAGAAAGGGATCTCAGAAATAGCCCGAGGGAACAGGCTAGCTGATAAAACCAAAAGGGAGGCCGCCCAAGTCTCCACTGCCAACATCCTGGTCATTTTACCACACCATGAATTCCCAGCCATCCCTGAATATACTGATGAAGACAATATCAGGCGAAATGCCAAGGAGTTTACAGAAGAGATGTACTGTTGCTGACATCTGAGGGCTGCACCATCCTATCTACTTGGTTGGCTAAGCAACTCATCCATCAGAGTCATCAAGCTTCATACCTAGTCACTGAAAACTAAAGGAATTGCTCTGAGGGGCAAGGTACAAAATATTTGTACTTAGGATGCTTGGTTGATCAGGTAATCTCAGACTGTGCCACCTGCCAGGCTGTGAACATTTCAGGCTCCAGTCAAGATGCCGCTCCAAGACCCAGAATCAGGAGTCAATGTCCATGGGCAATTGGGAAATAGATTATACAGAAATAAAACCAGGACGATAACTTTTCAGAATGGGTAGAAGCCTACTCTACAACATAGTGGCAAAGAAGCTTCTGGAAGACATCTGGAAGACCCAGGTATGGTTTGCCTGCCCTGCTTGGTTGGGTCTGACAGTGGACCAGTACTCATCTCTCAGGTAACTATCTCTAGCACAGGTTCTGAGGACCAATTAGGAATTACATTGTATATATAGACCCCAGAGTTCAGGGCAAGTAGAAAGGATGAATCGGGCCCTGTAGGAAGCCTTGACCAAATTAACCCTTGAAACTGGTTATGACTCAGTGTCCCTCCTATCTTATGCCTTATATAGAGCTAGGAATACCCCTATACTTTAGGTCTCACCTCCCCCTTTGAGATCCTATATGGGAGCCCCCCTTCTCATGCTGCCTAATCTCCAGTCTGATAGATATCAGCTGAATATGACCAACATAAGTTTTTAAAATCCTTGGAAGCCCTCCATAGGGTCCAGAAGCAACTCTGGCCTGCCATCTGCCAGGTTTATGAGTCAGCTCCTTGCCCTAACCCCATTACATTGACGAAGTCTGGATTAAAAGACATAACCATAAGCCTCTGGAACCTTGCTGGAAAGGGCCTCAAACCATGATCCTGACCATGCCTATAGCTGTCATGCTAGATGAGCTCAGGGCATGGATATACCACTCCATGCTAATGCTCCAACAGTGGATAAACTGGGAGCCCCTTGCTATCTGGGAATCCCCAAGGGGCTGTGCAAAAACCTTGTTATCAAATTCGCAGTAGATGGCAAGAGGGCCGATTGGACTGGCAGTTCTTAACTCCTCTCGCCCCAGACTTAACACAGAACTTTTGGTTACCAGACAAGGACTCTGCCTTAGAAATGAGGTACCCCCAGCGTATCCCCACCTCTGCAACCACACTGTAACCTCTACTGTTGCAGGATACATGCTGCCTCCAGAGAATGCTTGGTGGGCTTGTACCTCGGGGCTTACTCTATGCATTTATGGCCTGGTTATAAATACGACTGAGGATTTTTATGTACCCAGAATGACTTTACTCTGGGGAGAATATCTTCAACCAGCTAGCACCTTCAAGAAATCGGTTTAAAAGGGTGGCCATTTCTACTGTATTAATAGGTTCTCTCCTTGGCATAGGGTTGTCCTGAGCTGCTAATGTAGGGAACTCAGTCCTAATACTCCAAAATAAAAATTACAAGGCCTTATGGATGGTGATAGATGCAGACATACAAGAGATGGAAAAGTCCATCACGGCCCTGCAGGATTCCCCATCTTCCCTGGCAGAAGGAGTCTTACAGAACAGAAGAGGCCCACAGTTGCTGTTCCTCCAGCAGAGAGGACTCTGTGCAGCCTTAGGTGAGGAATGCTGTTTCTATGTTGTCCACTCAGGGGTGGTCAAAGAATCCATGGCCTTAGTCAGAAAGAGACGACAAAACAGAAAAATAGAAAGAGAACAGTCTCAGCATTGGTATAAGTCCCTCTTCAACTGGTCTCCTCGCCTGACCACCCTTGTTCCTGCCCTGACCAGTTCTCTTACCCTACTGATGTTGGCCTTGACTTATGATCGCTGCATTTCAATGAGGGACAGATTTCCATTATTCAACTGATGATTCTCGAGCAGCAATACCAGCCCATAGAAACACCTCAAGGACTTGAGATGGCCCAAAAGTGGGAAATGAGACAGGCTGACTCCATGATAGGCTTCAAATTAGCAGTTCAAGAGAGTAAGCCTAAATCTCTGTTTCCAAAAAGTGGGCAAGCCCAGGCAAGTCCAGGCCTCAGAAGCTGCCCAGCCACCTGGCCTGAGGCAAGGACAGTGAGTGGGTCAGCAGCAGTTTCCAGACCTCTTCAGCAACAGTTTCCAGACTTCCCAGCAATGGTTCCGGAATGTCCCTAGAGATAGAGCCAACGGCAGAGGTCACATACCCCTCCCAGAATTCCCCTTATGTGCTTTAAACCAGGCCTGCAAGCACTTGGGCATCTCCATCTTGGAATGGGAGACCCCAGCATGCTGGACTTCTCGAAAGGAAGGAAGGAAGGAAGGAAGGAAGGAAGAAAAGAAGGAAAGAAGGAAAGAAGGAAAGAAGGAAGGGAAGGAGGAAGGGAGGGAGGGAGGGAGGGAAGAAAGATGGAAAGAAAGAAAAGAAAAAAGAAAAAACCTACTGGTGATATTTATTCAGATATGTCTATTTTTAAAGAAATTAAGGTAAAAGGCAGCAGCTTTTGCCAAATTTTTCCTATGTACGTTTGTTCAGTTACTTGACTTCTTCACAACAGAAATACTAGACTTGCTTTTACCTCTCTTCTAAAACATCAAATGATATGGTGATGTCTGATTCTAGTATAGGAATCCTAAGGTTCTCAGCCAATTTCCCTAGGAGTAGTCCTGTACTCTCAGAATCAGTGGCAGACACCCAGAGCATTGCTAGAGAGAAAAGTTAGCTATTGTCTTTCCGATTCCTGAAAGCAAACTGCTAAGCATTCCATGCAAAAAGCCATTTTTCAAAGCATGGAATTCTTTACTCCTCCTGGAAATGCACCTAGAATTAAAAAACAGTGGCAGAATAGAATGCTAACCCTTAATTCATCTTTAAAGCCTAACAAAGCTGAGTCCCCCCAAAGCCATAATGTGATAGATGCTACCGCCAAACATCTGGAAGGCCGGAATCTGGGGTTATCCATACTACTGCATACTATAGTTAGAATGCCTTCAGAAAAGGCCAGTGGTTTTTTAGAAAGAGCACTTGCATCCTTCTTACAAGACATGTTTCCTCTCTTGTAAGCATTCCATCAGTCTAAACAGTTTCTGCGTCTACACTGTAGCCCAGTAGTGAGCATGCAGTCTCAGCAGGTGTATGCCAAACATAAGAGAAAGCATGGGAACCCAGGTCTGCAAAGGCAGCCCAGGCCTAGGGAAGTGCATTTACTGACGAGAGTTCTTCACCCATCCCTGAGTTGGCGGAGTGATAACCCTTGAGCTGACTTACCAGAATGAAAGGAAATATCCTATACTGTGGTCATGAATTTATGTCCTATAAACCCACAGGAATGAATTCACTCCCAGAATGAAATCCAGAGCTGCCTCTGTGCTGCTGGCTAGAAAGGCAGCTGGTGGGCAACTTAACTGGAAGGGCAGTGAAGTGGGTGTTGAAAGTCAGACTGCCCAGGTAGGATCTCCTGGGTTCCACTCCTGTAACACCTTTGGCCAACTATGTAACCTAAAGGCAGGTTGGTGGTTTGCCTGGTTCAAAGTACCGCTACTGAGCGGAGGACAGGAGTAGCTGGAACCAGTGCCAGGCCAGCGAGCATCACACCAGCCCAGCCTTCTAAGAAGAGGAAGGCATGGACAAAATGCCCTTTCCCCAGTCCAGCAAATAGTGGATACAGTAGAAATCCCATCCCCCAAAGTTTGTGTTTCCTATTTCTTTAAGCAAAAGTATCACAAGACATTATCTTAAAGAAAATCTTAAAGTGTGTGTGTGTGTGTGTGTGTGTGTGTGTGTGTGTGTGTAAATGATAACTCGGATACTTAAAATACCTGCTACATCTCCTATTAAAATATACATTGTGTGTGTGTGTGTGTGTGTGTGTGTGTTATGTTTTCAGAATGTACTCAACAGGAACTTATCAAGCAAGTGTAAGCACTTCCCATATCTGTGCTTTCCTGAGACATCTTGCACATAGTACAGTGAGAACTTGAGAATGTAGGTTGAAGGCCTGACTACTTTGCCACAAGGAAATTGCATGACTTGAATCCCAAGTTTTCTTTCCTTGAGAAGTCTCAAGTTTCCCTCCTGAAAAATAAAAGCTTAGACCTAATGACCCTGGAGTCTTAGAAAGTTCACATTGTTCGATCCCTTGTGGTCTTCCTCTTCAATCATTGGGAGACTGGACATAACTCCCTCTCCTGTCACTTCCCACTGGTACCTGTGGCGGGCCTTCTCCTGCCTATTGAACAACTCCCAGCATGCCACTATAATTTCTTATGTAGCTCTAAGTAGCAAACACGCAGCCTCTCGATGAAACTCTTCCATTTCATTAATAAAGTGGAAGCTTTTGTAGTGATTCATTCTCATACTTTTGCTAGTTACTCAATTGTTTCTGGGTTTCCCTAGCATTGCAGCTTCTACTAGCTTTGTTGGAGGAACTTCTCCGGTCATTTTTCTCTGTCCGATGTTACCTACACTGGAGAACATTTAGAGATTATCAAAATGTTTTTCTCCTCTATTTTTGTCCTAGTCAGATTGAAAATATTTTCATTTAACTATTGTCCTTTTTTGTTTTGTTTTGTTTGTTTGTTTGTTTTTGGTTTTTTGAGACAGGGTTTCTCTGTGTAGCCCTAGCTGTCCTGGAACTCACTGTAGACCAGGCTAGGCTGGCCTTGAACTCAGAAATCCGCCTGCCTCTGCCTCCCAAGTGCTGGGATTAAAGGCGTGCGCCACCACCACCCGGCAACTATTGTCCATTTTTACTGATGGTTTGTGTCACCCCTGAGGGTGGGGAGGAATCCTTGAGACTGGTGAGCTCTCACCACAGTGGCTTTCAGACAGTCAGGTTTTGTGTTCTAGTAAAATGTCCTCAGTTCTACAATCACCCCACCAAGACTAAAGATGAATGTGGCATTGCTACAACTTATTTGCCAAGTATTTACAGTAAAATAAAATCATGTTATCACCATTATTTCACAAGAGAAAGTTAACACTAAAAGCCAGGAGGAAGTCAATATTAAAATAAAATACAGTACCTGGACAGAATAAGTTAATAACCAACCTGATGGCTTTATGAACAGCACCACTACTTTCCTCCAATTTCCTGAACAGAGATGTCAGAGATGCATGTGTGGGCAGTGGATGTTTAAGAGGCAGCATGCTACCAACTACAACGCCTCTTTTCTACAGGTGAGTTTAATACAAGGCCTTTTGCCTTGTGTTGATACTTGCACTCAGTTCTGGGCTTTCTACAAAGATTTTTATCTTAGGATGGCTCCATAAGACCAACTTTGCACATTTTACATAACCCATGTGAAGCAGACGCAACAAGCTGAACCTAGCTCTCTCATCGCAAAAGAATGTTCTCTCTCCACACTGCCATTTTCTACTTCCATCTGTTTGCAGAATCTGGCTTTCTCCATCTTATAAGTTCAGGCTTCTGAAACTTTTCATTATTCCACGTGAAGGTATTCTCTTTTCTCAACCTGTGTGTACCTATCTACCCTTAAATTTTTTTCTATTGATAATTCATTTTTAAGTAATAATAACACTATAATCTTTTATTTGTACCTATGTCTACAATTATTAGTAATCACAAGATTGTGGATGTGGAAAAAACATTTTTAAAATTTCTCTCCTTTAAAGATTATTAAGTTATGTAAGAATGGCCTCATTGGGTTTAGATAGCCTCATAATGTTCACTACAGTGAATTATGATAGGTAATATGATCCTTTGTATCTACAGCTGTTACAGAATGGAAGGTAATGGAGTTGTAAGAAGATAGAATTTTTTTACCTATATGAATTTTTTTTAAAGGAAGCAATAAAGAAGTGAATGTAAACACTGGGAGAATAGAAGATGAAGGGAGGAAAGGGATGGGAATGCCACAATCCATACCAACATATGTAAAAAAATATTCCTAACGATAGTACATCGAATAATCTGTTATACATGAAAAACAGTCTTAGTTGAACTAAGCCACTTTTATGCATCAGCAATATATATCCCTCTGTCTATCTAATTTTTGTGGTGATGAGGGACTGAATCCAGGGTTTCATGAAGATGAGGCAAGTTCTTTATCACTGAGCTATGGTCCCAACACATTTCATATGTTTAGGTACTAGAATGTGGCCTAGAAACATCTTCTCTGATTTTTCCCCAATTAAGAGTTGTTTTTCTTCCCACAAAAGAAAGGATTGCAGAAATAGAACCTGGGTAAGTACAATTCTTCTCTTCATCCCCATCCAACATGAACACACATACAAAGTGAATATTGAAAACTGCGGATTATATTCTCCCCGAGTATTCCTTAAAAACAGTTACACTAACATGCATGCTAATAAGTTTTTAAATTAGAAGAGATCCATCACTTACCAAAATAAGTCCTGATATTAGTGAGGAAGTGCCTGTCAGGGCCACGTAGAACTTTGGGGTCAATGTATTCAAAAACATGCTCACTGAAAAAAAAAAAAAGGAAAAGAGAAGATTGAAAAAGGCATGCCTGTAATCAGTAAAGCTTTTTGTTTCTTAAGATTGTGTGTGTGTGTTATGTATGTACATGTAAGTACGTGATGTAGCCATCACATAGATTCTAGAAGCTGAACCCCTGCAAGAACGTTGAATTCTCTTAACTACGGAGCACGGAGCCACTGTCCTGGCACCTAACTCATTTATTTTTATTCCTTGTGAAATCATTTGCTTCTGATGATCAGAATTCCTAGAACCTCAGCAAAGTCCCACTAAAATGAAGAACTAGTACACTGGCTCAGAAAGGCAGATGTCAAGCTATACTCTAAATGCTAAAGTGCCTGCCAGGTAAGGTACAATAGTGGCATGACTGTTAGAGGTAACCAGTGGGTTTCTGCTTGCATGTGAGGCCTGCTCCACAGAAAAGAATTTATGCCTAGTGATATCAACCTCTTCAAAGATGTGCGGTTGAGGAAGGCACGAGTCTTAGTTTACCTAGTGCTCTTATTTTGCTCAATGGAAATGTTCTCAAATTGCCCTCTAAAGAATGAATGTTTGTACCCCTAGATTAGTGCTAGTCTCAACCTTAGTCAGAGAAAGTTGTTTTTGCAGTAGGTATCAAGCGATGCCGAGACTCAGAACTGGTCAGTGTGCTGACAATAAATGACAGTTGCGTGTTCAACCCTAGATCAGACATTTATTCTACCTTCAAAGTTCAGGGACCATCACAGAAGAAAGGGGGAGGGAAGGAAATAAGGACGAGTGGATGGGGAGGCGTGCTGTCGCATGCTGCCTGCTGGACAGGACATGGCCATCACACTCAGGAACTTACCTGCACATGACCTACAGACAAGCCCATCCATGTACCTGCCTGGTCGGGAGAGGAGTTTGTGAGGCTTCAACACTAGTTGGGGTGCTACTACCAGCTGATGGCTCCTAAGGATGGATGAGTGATGTCATTTTTCTTTCTGACATTCCACAGGGAAGTTAGACTCTAGTAAGGCCTCCATAAGATCTGGCTGTATGCAAACCTGGTAGAACATTTTCTTAATCCGTGGTTGAGAGGGAAGGGCCCATCTCATTGTGGGTGGTGTCACCCCTGGGCCAGTAGTCCTGGGTTCTGTGAGTACAGCTTACTGACTTGTTCCATATGTGGCTTGGTCAGCCTCCAGGTTCCTGCCACGCTTGACTTCCTATCTTGTCTTCCTTCACTGATAAGGAAGAATAAGCCAAATCAACCTCTAACCCCCCACCCAAGTTGCTTTGCTCATGTTTCATCACAGCATCACAGTAGTAACGCTAAGGAGACAGGCAGCAGTGTACACTCTAGCAACGTAGTGGTCTGAAAAATGAAAGCCGACAATGGGCATTGGATAATGGTGGCTAATTGTAGGATGCCCAAAATGAGTGCTAAGGAAATCCAAACCTGTAGGAGGATCATCTTTCTTGGTCATTCATAAATAAAACCTAACTCCTGCTGCCATTAGCATGCTGACGTGTGGGTCTCTGAAACTCTGCTAAAATGGCAGCTTAGGAGACTTTTTTAAAAAAAATCTGGGAATAAAATATCTTCATAATATATCTGTAAATAACCTTCTTTTCTAGGTACATGTTATACACATAGCATTTGTATCACAAACCTAGTTTCCAATCCAGTCAGCTCAGTTAGGATTAAAAGCACAAAAGGAGCCCCTCACTGCAGCTTCTGCCCCTTCTCCTCTCCCTGCTCTCCTGCCCTCCTTGTGCTGGGTCTCAAGCTTTTCTGTACCACAGTCCTCTTGAGAACTGCTATGGCATTTATCTTTGTGAGGGAGAAGCGAGGAGAATTATTTTTAGACTCATTGCTAAGGTAAGAACCCCTCATAAATCATCCTGTCTGCTCTTCTTCAGCCCTTGATGCTGCCTTGGCAGCTTTACAGGGATCCTGTTTCTGCTTTACAGAGCAGCCAGCTCCATGGGGGAGCTGAGCTGAACACATTTCATTTCTCAGCTGTGGTCTGGGGAAGCATTGTTGAAGTGTGCTATATTAGCATGAACAACGCAGCGCTAGGTTGTCATGCCACCCTCTCCCTTGCTAGGGAGAGGCCATCTGACAGCTTTTCCTGTTGTCAGGAAGGACTGCCCAAAGCCCCAATAACCCTAAAAACAAGTGAAGCACGGTCTCAGATGGTGGGCTTCCTTTCACTCCAAATAGGTACTGGGAAGAACAGCATCCTGATGGAAAGCCTAACAAGAACTTGTATATTTCATATTATCAGAAACTTACGGTGTGTTATAATTTAAGTCTGAAGATGATTTTTAAAGTTAAATATAAATATAGCAAAAGTAAGTCTCTGATGCCTGGGACTTTGGATTTCCTTCTCCTCCTCTTCCTCTTCCTCTTCCTCCTCTTCCTCCTCATTCTCCCCCACCCTCCTCTCTCTCTCTGTGGTCTGTGTATGTTTTCCAAAGTTCCCATGCAGGGTAAGTTCAATGACTATTTCCTTGAAAAGCCAAGAATTTTCCTAGATATCATAAGATACTGTGCCCAGAGGGGAAGGAAGACATTGGCTATACAGAACCCTTAAAATTAGTCATTTGGGAGGAAATGAAGGGAGAAATGGTATAACTATATTATAAACTCAAAACTAAAAGACAATTTTTTAAGAAAGAAGTTAGTCATTTGGGATAATGATTTACCATACTAAACTCCAAAGACACTTTTCTTATTAAAGCAATTTCCACGCAAATCTTTTTAAAGTACATTGTGTGTGCTTGACTTTACCCTTAAACAGAATGTCTTTAACATATTTCAATCTTTCAGCAGTAGCTCTACCAAAATAGACACAAACTGTAGTACTGTTAGCATGTAGCAATGTATTCTGAAACTGACTTTATTCAGAAATAAACACTATTTTCTTCCAAGACTAAGTAACATAGGGCAGAAATACTCTTCAAATCTTTTCATGTTCGTTTTATAATTTGGTGTGCTAAGCCAGTAGTAATTGTTATTTCTCACTCCATGCCTGCTCTTGTGTGTTTTCTCTCCTTTATGATGTGCTGTTTAAAATCTGTTGTAAATTCAAAGGCAGGTAATCAGTTATAGCTCACTGAACTATGTATGTCCAGTGTGTATGAGGCACTGTGTAAAGTGTTGAGGAGTCAAACAGGTTGGCATATAAGGAACTTTGGGTACTTTTGAGAAGCAGACATGGGAACAATATACCAGGCTATTATGATTCTGAGTGCTACTGAGGTACTCTAACTTAGCTCTGGCTAGGGTGGGAGAAAATGTGTGTCAATGTGCTCCTTTCAGAAAGCTTCAAAGATAGTGTTGCAAAGCACATGCACTAGAACCATGCAAAATAAGAGCTGTGACTGACAGCCAAAATTAAAGGGTCTTTGCTAACCCTTTGAGGCTCTTCTGTGTGCAATCTATGCATTGGTGCTTTTCTCTTTTAATGCTTAGAGTCTGGGGAGTTGAAAAAGCTCAACTGCTGAATTCTTGACAAGCAGAGAGTCACTGGAGTGAATGATACTTGTTCTCATAGGACAACTGTGTGAGTGGTGGAGAAGAACACTCCCAGACTTTCCTGTGTTCACACTGGAGGGTACCTACAGTGTCAGCCATGCAGAACGTACAGGAGCGTTCTATCGTCTTCAGAGAAATTTGGTCACTGACTTTTCATTTACCCCTCCTTCGCTGGAAGTTACACTGAATATATTATTGGAATGTCAGTGGTTATGTTCAGGAAAATGGCATGCTGCAAAGTTGAATACAGGAGTTCCTTACTTAAAGTGCCAAACAGAGAGAACTGCCTAACTGAAGGTTTACCATATTGGTAACAGTAATCTGCTATAGCAAATACGTTAAATTAAAAATCCATTGAAATAACAAGAAAGGCAAGAAGTACATTAACAAGAGTAGGGGGGAAAGCCCATGTGTACTCGGAAATACTTCTTGATAAATCTATATTTATTAACACTATCTACTTAATTTAACTATATGGTACTTAGTTCATCAAAAGTAAGATACAGAACCATCACTGAGAATAGTACATAAGAAATTAAAATAATGAGGTTAAGCCTATGCTTTTTAAAAATTATTTTTATTTTTGACAATTTCATAAATGAAAACAATGTGAACATATGTGTCTCCTTCTATCTTTTTTGTCCCACTGACCTCCTCTTTTTTCCAATCTTGTCTGCCTCTAACTTTTATGCCTTTTACACACACACACACACACACACACACACACACACCCCTACCTTCAGAGAGAAAAATGAGATACCCATGCAAAAATCACAGCATAGTTCATATACCAGCAGAAATGTTTAGATAAAATTTAGAGAGAGCAGGTATTATGTCTAACTCAATAGATCAGAATGTTGCTCCTTCCAGGTTGTGAAAGGTTACCCCCAAACATGAGATTAAAGTGGGGGAAAGGGCTCTAAATAGACAAGGCAATGTGCATGTACACAGAAAGGAATCGGGCTAGAGAATAAGGTAGATTTGGAGGCAGAGTAAAAGAAAGGCCAGGCCAGGCAGACTTTTTGTTTGTCAGTGGTGCTGGAGATCGGACCTAAAACCTCACACTTGCTATTCAAGGGCTCTACCACTGAGTTGTTAGACTCCAAAGCAGGGCAAAGAGAAGGAAGGTATTTACTGTTCCTGACATGAATCCTGGGGAAGACAGAGGTGCCTGGTAGAAACAGGGTATCAAGTAAAACTAGCAACTTTGAGAATTACTTCTGAGCCAGCTCCTGCACTACAACTAGCACTACTGGAGTAAGATTAACAGATGTGTGGCTCTTGACAGTATCAGAGAGAGAGCATCTAGGCAACACTGTTGAGGTGAGGCCAGTGAGTTGAGACAGTGAGTGGTGGGCTTTGTATAGGAAATCAGGCAGTAAGATAGTCTGTTATGATATGAGACCTAAGGGAGAATGCAATATGAGCATTAGAGTAAAACCTTGTGGTTCCACACTGGGAGCAGGGGCCCTTTGAAGAAACACTTCTTTCTTCTCACACTACAGGTTTGATTACTACAATGCATCAACTGTTCTGAAAGTCTTCTTCTTATACATGCCTTTAAGAAAACTTACAAGAGGGTGAAGGTGAAGCATTTCAACTGATTTGATTGTAAGCCTAATAACTACACGTATGTATATTCCTTTCTTAACAGATGAGATTATATGACCACACAAAACCTCCTTTCTGTTCCATTCTGTTCTTTGTGCTTTCTGTTAACTGCTTGGCCTGATTTGCTTTAAAATCCCTTGCTAATTCTCAGGTAAATAGTTTGACTCAAAAGCAAGGTAACAGTTTGAACCTAAAAAGCAACTGCAGGCCACAAGATGGTAAAACAATATTAATTTGGGGTACAGTATTTCTTATCCTCTTTTCTGTTTTCCTTCCTCCGTCCCTCCCTCCCTCCCTCCCTCCCTTCCTTCCTTCCTCCCTCCCTTCCTTCCTTCCTTCCTCCCTCCCTCCCTCCTTCCCTCCTTTCCTCCCTCCCTCCCTCCCTCCCTCCCTTCCTTCCTTCCTTCCTTCCTTCCTTCCTTCCTTCCTTCCTTCCTTCCTTTTTCATTCCATAAAAACTTCGTAATTAATTTACTTCTCTGTGTATGGAACCTAGCCTCCAGAAGAACAGCTGGGAGTTTGTTGTGTATGATCCAGAGAATGGTCAAGAATAACAATTTTTTTTCTCTTGTGAATGAGTGGGTTTATTAAGTTCTAAAGCATGAAGGAAGGGAATGAGAGAGAAATATCATCTAATTGGGCAATTAAAGTATCTAGCAGAAACTTAGTAGGGAAGCCTGTTTAAAGCAGCCAGACGGAGTTTGCCACAAAGTCTCAAGCAAAGCCAAGTGCCCCTTCGCATGAGATTTCTGAGTAAACACCAAATAACAGAAAATTACCAAATCCTGTAGAAATAGACTGAGGAAGTCAGGGCTGAGTGCTGACTCCCTGGCTGAGCTTCGTGTTGAGGTCACGCCTGAACTGTCCACGGCTAACCTTCCTACTGCAGGCACATGTATAACATGGGATTAAAAAAAAGTAAAATCTGCTGCAGATGGTTCACCGTATAGCTGTTGTACAGGACATAGTGTGTTCGTTCACTCTTAGGGTGTTTTACTGTACTCTTCCTTCTCTATCAGAGTCCAGCCCATGCCCAGAGATTGGAGAATACAACGTTCTGGGTCAGCAATGGAGGCAGGGCAACACCTCTTCCAGACTCAGATTCTTAGTGAGGCCCCAAACATGTACATTACAATTTTTCAATGTAATGTATATTCAGAGATGTTACAGCCATGTTCTTCTGGCTGACTGTGTGTCCAGCCCAGAAGGAGCCACCAGGCAAACCAGGACACTGGAGTTTAGCTGCTACCCATGTCTGGCTTTTCAAAGTAAGCCTGGAATGTCACAGTTTCCAGTCTTATTACTATATTTAGCTTTACATTTGCACCAGATATCCAAATTATGTTCCAGGGACATCAAACATTCTCTCTCCCAGCTCATGACTGGAAGTGTATCTCCAAGTGCATCACACATGTACTGGGCTTTGCATAATGTCTATGGGTGAGAAGCAATGCAAACTGAAGCACTGATATTTCCAAATGTGAATAAGCCAGTTTCTTTCAACCAAAACCAAACAAAAAAAACTATAAAAAGTCCATTTAAATCCCAGATGCTCAATGCAGTCTCGGATAGACATGCCCCCAGTCCCCGGAACGACATTTTCCACTTTCATCTCTATTCTTACTATCTCAAATGGATTTCAGCAATTGCTATCCCTCACTAGGATGTGATCTATTCATCTGTGACAAAGAAACAAGTTGGGTATTCTTAATTAGCACATAAGGCAGGTATCTTATGGATGGGTAAATAGTTGGCTAAAGCCTAAGGTCAACGAAGCCACTACCCTTAAGTTGACTGAGGCAGTTAACTTCATAGCAAGAAATTCTGCAGCACAAACTCAGAAGGTGCTGTTTAATATTATGAATGGGCACTGGCGTGGGGCATGGAATAGAGACCATTGCATCACTATGAAAGCAGCCCTAACCAAATCTTTTAAAATGGTAGGAGACTGACTAGAACCACAGAAAAAATAAAAAGATAATCCTAAACAACCAAAGCTACCTGCACAAAAAGAACTAAGTAGGGGCTATTACATTAGCTAAGGTGAAAATATGCTACAACGCTATTATAGTTAAAACAATGCAGCTTGAACATGAAAACGGATATTCAGATAGAGAGCTTAGAATTAAATCCATCTATCACATCAAACTGCTTTTACCAAGGGCACAAACAATATTCACTGAGAGGGGTACTTCCACTAAACAGTTCTGGTGACAGTTTATTACGATAAAAACGCCTCTTACATTCAAAGACATTGAGACTTTTAGTGGACTTCACAGCCAGAGTTAATAATAGACTTGGAAGTCCCTGAAGACTGCTATCCCACTGTGTACTCAGCCTCCTTGTTTAGCCTGCCTTTAAAAGAACATGCAATATCCAACCGAACTTTCCTTGGATTTTCCACGGAATCAACGTTTACAGCCTGAGTTAATGTATAGCTGTAATCTTAAATTATGTAGCCTTCCATAACCCTTGACCTAGAGTAATGTGTGTGTGTTATGATAAGCATTTGCTGAAAATAGCAAATATAAGCTAAAAGTGGTCTTATAAAATCCACCACAATTGTTGAATGCAGTATACAGATATAGCTTGATACACAATGATGTTTGTAATACTGTTTGTTAACTGAGTCAGTTGGAGTAAGTCAATTCCTTTTAAAATTCTGTAAGAGATTTCTATAAAGTATCCCTCATTCCTTCTCCATGTTATCCTTTCTGTGCTGTTCAATAAAAGGGAAAGCCAAATCTCTTGTTAGAGACAGAAACCCAGAATCAGACACAGACACGGGGAGAGATTCACAGGACAGCCTTCAGGCAGCCTCAGGCTCAGACTCAGCCAACAGACAAGTAGGAATAACCAAAGACTCTTGGAGAGGTTAGTGGAGAAGTCAAATCTGGGCTTGTTCTTGGCTAACTCATACCACCAGGAAGTGCTTTGATTTCTTGACTTAATGTGACCCCCGGTGGATTCTGGATAATTCTGAGTTTATTATTAATACATCCAAACCTACCACAATGCCTGAGAATTGAAACTCCTAGGGCTATTCTTTGGAACCTTGGAATGTGTAATCTATTTTGGACACGACCTCAATAACAAAGACAGCACGAGAAAAACAGACAAATAAGACATCAGCAAACTGAGCAGCTTCTTTTCAACAGCCGGCGTCACCCATGAGGACTCTGAGAAGGTAGCCCGCCCTCAGAGTATATGAGAATAAAGCGTAAGGTGGGCACAGGGGGGAGGAGGGAGAGGCAGGAGGGAGGAAGGAACAGGTTGGTGCATAGGTCCTGAACTATACATTAGAAATATGTGATGGCATGCTCTTTCACATCATTGTGGCTAAAATGTTAAGGTGCTGCATAACCCCGAGAAACTTAGGAGAAAGAATAGTGGCTGTTCTATCCCCAAGGAAGGATAAAAGCTTCAGAAAATAACCATGCACAGCCAATTTGACCATTACCAATGATACAGAAATATTACATGATACCCCATAGAGAAGTAAACTAAATGAGCTACAAATACTAAAACCATTCAAAAGGAGGAAGTTTGTTTTTCAAGGTTGTTTTCCAGAAATTAGTTATTTTTAATTTTGTGATTGTGTGTGTGTGTGTGTGTGTGTGTGTGTGTGTGTGTGTGTG
>JADRCD010158334.1:0-12125 GCA_019843815.1 Montemys delectorum
TGAACGGTGTGTGTGTGTGTGTGTGTGTGTGTGTGTGTGTGTGTGTGTGTGTGTGTGTGTGTGTGTGTCTGTGTGTGTGTCTGTGTAGCCACTGCCACTATCAAGTACATCTTCAGATGAAACTCCAGTTAAGAGCACATGTGCGTAAATAACCCTAAGCACTGCCTTGTTCAGATGGCTGCGGGAAGATAATATGCCTCTACTTCAGCCAGGTTCAGTTTGTGGACACCAATCCTTGCCAGCTATCAAATAATCTCCAACTCTACAGAAGCCAAAAAAGCAACAAGCTGACAAACCCTGTAGCAACAGCTTGCTGTGTTTTCCATAAAATTTTACCAAAATCTAGCAAACCTTCCTCTGCTTCTGAATTTCCAAAGAAGGTGCCAATTTTAAAATGTATTTAAGCAACTACAGAGAGAGCTGAATGATGATTTCGTGACAATCACTGTACTATAAATTCTCCAGTTTATTAATACAAGTATTGTGGTTAAAAAAAATAGAAATGATCTTGCAAAGAGTCCTAGAGAAACTTAACCGTTATGCCTCTATCCTTGTACATTGCTTTTGCAACAACTTCTGCCTGGTTCTTCCCCACTGTTACATTTCCTTACATCTCCATGTTTGCTCAGCTTCCCATAGTGTTCTGTCTCTTCACTAGCATGGAAGTTTCCCCAGACCAGAGATTCTACCTTCCCTGGTATACTGTTCCTTGCTAGAGCAGGACATGTGGGTCCACAGTATTAACCGTTGTGTGGGTCAGGTACTTACTTTATAGTGTTTTAGTTAACGTAAGTTAGATTAATCATGTCTAAAAGTAAGCTGTAACCTTACACCAGGAACATGTGACTGGATGCCCTTGAATTTCTGTGTATATTCCATGATGCTCATTAAATCCTCTGAATTGTAGAGAGCTCTCCAAAGCAGAGGAATTTTGCTGTGGGGAAAGGGGAAAAAACATGTGCTCATCCAGCAAACATCTGGAATTGAGATACACGAAGAGCCATTCGGGTGGGTAAAGAACTGAGAGAACCATCACTGGATTTAAAATTCCTAAAACACGGTTTAGTGCACAGATTCAGCTTCTTCAGTCTTTCCCTTACACCTATTTCTGGAACAGATGAGAGTTGATACATTATGAACTCCCAAATCCTGAAGTTTTAGAACCACAGAATCAGCTTATATCAAGCCTCTAACCACACTGGATGTAACAGTGTCTTCTAGACTACTCCTGATAACTTCAAAGGGTGACTTTTGAGGCCCAAACAACATTTTAAGAGTTCAACAAATGTAAACAAGAACGTTTTCTCATAAATGTTAGTATTAGTTTTAAAACAAGCTTATAAACAATGAAAACTGAAAAAAAAAGTATTCCAATCAGTGCCCAGAAAAAAAAGAAATTACCCAATTAACCGCTGCAGGAAGGAAAGAGGGCCACTCTTTAAAAACAAACAAACAAACAAAACATAAACATTGCATTAGTTCAATCTAGACCAAAGATTATACATTCTTTAAAAAAACCAATAAACTCTCATCCAAATTTACACATTCATTGGTAATACGGTTCACAAGAGCCAGAAACATGAGGTTCAAAGAGAAATGTCCAATTTTTATTTTAGGAGAAAATTTTGATATAACTCTCTGATTCAGACCTGGATGTGGGTCTGGAGATCTGAGGGTGCAGGACCAAGCTGAGCCCTTCTGCTTCAGTGTCCAGGATGCAGAGAGGACAGGCTGCAAAGTTCCTGAGTTAGAGTAGGAATCCTATAGTCATGACGGTGGCCTACTCTGTCACATAGAACTTGTCTACTTCAGTAGTGTCTGGACAGGCCTAAAAACCTGATCACAGACCTGAGGTGTGCACATCAAAAGGAGTCAGTCTCCTGAGGTAGCCCAGTCCTGACATCTCCTAACTCAGATGTGTTTCAGATTGGTCTCTGTTAAGTCTGTGGAGAGATCTTCGTGCTTTCTTTGTTCAGGCACAAAGGCGCCCTAAGAAATATTTCATTATTAGCTAAAACTGAGATTAAACATTATTTCCTGGCCTCCACAGTGTTTCAATAATCCTAACTGATTTCCTAGCTGTAATTAGCTTGGAATTTTTACTAAGAAGCTGTCTCACCAGACAGGGTGTCTCAAGAGTTAGAGATAGCAGTTAGGCACTTATTACAAGAGCAGTCTCACACAAGACAGAATTGTTTTACTGCCAGTGAGAAGTTAGAAGTTGTAGGGCTTCCATCACTAATTATCTATGTCACAGCCAAAGAATGCTAGTATACGACCTTCAGCTACTTGCCTCAGACAGACCCAGAGAATTTATCTTGGGGCTACCAAGAAGAAGGGCACCACTGCTCCTCTCTGCTTTGCACCTGGCTGCTTGTTCTCACTGACCTTGATGTAGCCATCTCCTGCCTATGTGACTTCTGTTGTTTGCCCTGTTTTGCTGTATCCTATATAAGCCTGATTTTTCACTTGGTACAAATTGCATTCAGATACCACACTCCCTTGTGTTGTGTCTGTTTGTCATTCGCCGAATTCTTTGCCCACCAGGCCGGAACTTTTATCACCCCGCAGAACAAGGGGTTCACGAAGCAACCCAGTCCGTGGTACTACTCCAACATACCCTTAGAACAAATACCCTTAACTATTTTTCTTACTGAGACAAATGCTACAAGGTGGCACGTGTTCACATATCAACCCCAATAAGCTGATTTCAATGTCATTTTAACTGTCTGTATAGTTAGGTTATCGAATGCCTCAATGTACACTGAACCCATCCTAGACTCATGTACTTGTGCTACTATCTTTCCTTTGCCAACAGCTTACTGGTGTTCTTTATGCTTGTTTACTTCCTATGCCTGACGATGCCACCCTATTGGACATTTGGACTCAAAACGAGTCTCAAGTAAGTTTTAAAAGTTTAGCCATCTTTCATTTCCCTAGCAAATATAATCAACTTAAGAAATTCAATTGTCTTACCAACGATTCAGACATTTTATACCTGCCTGCAAAGATGCTTGGTTAAATGTCAGAAGCAGTTACTGATCTTAAGTGTAAGCATAAGTTCAAGAGAAAATTGCAATGGAACTTTTCTCAGATTAATGATAGCATACTGCATCCTGGTGCTTCATTGGCCCTAGTTATATGGATTTTTTTTTTCTGGAGTAGTTGCATGGTCTATATTATATTCATTTTCTAAGGAAAACAGTATTTCCTTAGAATTTATTAATTAGGTTGTACTATTTATCTTTTATTCATGTAAACCTTTCTATTATTTGTGAAAGAAATCTGCAAGAAAGAAGAAAGTAAATAACATGTTCAAATGAAGCTATAGAAATACAGCTATTATTTTGTCTTATAATACCCATGCTATTAATATAAAAGTTAATTCTGTCAAAGAAACATCATAAGATTTCTAGATTTCAAGAAGTGGTTATACCATTTAAAAACAATTGCTAATCTCTGAAATGCTTGCTACTCTGAATGGTTGCCTTGGGCAGTAACTTGTCCTGGGACAGCTATTTAAATGAACGTTGGCATTTTCTAAAATGTATACAATTTTCTGAATTAATCAAGATACAAGGGAGCATCTGATTGACATTTCCATCTTCTCCCAAACTCGGGGAGGTGAAAATTAAGCCAAAACAAAAGTCTACAGATAACTTATTAAAACACACAAAACAAGTCGGGCGGCGTACGCCTTTAATCCCAGCACTTGGGAAGCAGAGGCAGGCGGATTTCTGAGTTCAAGGCCAGTCTGGTCTACAGAGTAAGTTCCAGGACAGCCAGGGCTATACAGAGAAACCCTGTCTCAAAAAACAAAAACAAAACAAAACAAAACAAAACAAAAAAACAATAAGTAAAATTATTTTCCTACAAACAAAATTGGAGAAAATATCAATAGAAGGGTTAAAATAAGTACTAACAATAATTGATATAGCATAGATGACTCCTCTAACACATGTGTTGACTTTAGTTGTCATTGTAGAACAATACAATGACCAGCCTTTCCCAGCCCATTCTGTCAGTAAGGAACTATTGTTTCACTAGGATGTGTCAGCTACCAAATGAAAAGAATTTTCTGTGCATACCTTCTCTTTGTCATGTAATGACACAGCAACAAAGCCCTCACCAAACAAAGCCTTTACTTGAGTTTTCCAACCTACCTGATGTTTACAATCCCTTTCCCCAGTCTAACAAGAAAATAAAGACAATAACATATTCAAGCAGAAGAAAATAATTGCAGTAGAAATTCAAAAATGCAGAAATGGATGGGGCCAAAGATGAAAAGAAAATTAAAATGTTTACAGGTGTTAATTAACCTCACCATATACTAATAGTGATTTGAAACTCTGAAATCTGAAATTATCTAAAACTCTATTTTTGAATACTATCATATGCTTGTTTGGTGAACACTAATTGTAGTTCATGAACACTGTGTGTGTGTGTGTGTGTGTGTGTGTGTGTGTGTGTGTGTGTACAGTGATTATGTAAGACCCTGTTTAGTTTACCGGAGACCCTCTGAATGAATCACATGGAGCCTTATCGATGCAAAGAGCATGAGGATTTTTAATATTCTAGTGCACTCGGAAGGTCCCAGACCCTAAGGAGAGATAGTGGCACCCCCGCACAGCTTGTTCAGTGAGCTTTTATACAATTTTCAGGGCAGCAGCCATTAGACACAATGTGATTGGCAAAACATTGTGACTTTTTAACCTGATTGGTCTTTAGGGAATGAGGTGGCAAGGACTTCCCTTGTCTGAAGGTGGACAAAGGTCCACCCTGCAGAATATGTCCCCACCTGCAGGTTGGTTCTCACCCTGTGATCTGAGGAATGTTAATTAGCCTTTCCCTTCCAGAGAGTTCCACTACCTTCCCAAAGTTCCTGAGCTTATCTTATTAAGGAAATTCTTGGCCCCCCCGATATTTTTCCGAGATGTCCCTGTTTACTCGGATCTTACAATTAAGGCAAAGATTTCTAGCAATTTCCTTGACTTATTTGTATTTACCACTGGATTGTCCAATTCAGTAGCTAGGGTTATAAGTAACAACTGGGCTTAAAATGAGTGTAAGTTGAGTATAAATCTGGGTGTAATCATAAAAGCAAGCCTCAATTTACACCCAGATTTATACTCAACTTACACTAAAATGGAAGTCATTTAAAAACACTTGAGAAACACACAGATGAGAGTTAGAAACATTTAAGAAAATATGAACAGCTTGAGTTTCTGTTTATCAAGTTATTTCTTCCTCAGAACCAGCAAAATTATATAACATAATTTTTGTTGCTACAATGAAAGACTCCTCTCACATACTCATAGTCTCTCTCTCTGTTTCTCTCGCTCTCTCTCTCTCTCTCTCTCTCTCTCTCTCTCTCTCTCTCTATATATATATATATATATATATATATATATATATATATTTATCTCTCTGTCCTATTCTTCCTACTCTTTTAAAGCAAAACTGATTTTACAAAACTAAGCAAAACAAAAGAACTGGCATTTACTTGGCATGGGAAAAGTGGACAAGGGATGCTGTATCAATCAATGGCACAACTAGAAAATGATGTCTGTTTATAAACAGAGTAGAATTCTGCTATGAATTCAATTGGGCAATTTAGCTAATGTTTCTCTGAAGCACAAGAGATATAAGCATTGCTAAAACAATAAGTCATCCTTTGGAACAAATCCACAATAAAAAGCATCCCTAAATGTTGGTATAAAAATTTTCTTAAATATAGGGTTTTTTTAATGTTAAAAATCTCTGGAAGAATTTTGTTGGTTGGTTTGTTGCGTGGGAATATGGATCTGTGACCTAAATGCTAAACAATGATCTTCAGTCACACCAACTTTAATAAATTTTCCAGATATCCAAATAGCAAACCAGTTTCAATATACATTTGTCTTGCATACATAAAATACATCGCTATAAATATGTCTAGTCATTTATCTTCAAAACTATGAAAAAGTACATTTATATTTAATTCTTTTTATCATTTCCAACATTTTCATTTCATCATATCAGTGCAAGTTTTTTCTGTCTAACATATTCCTTCTGCCTAAATAACTTATTTCACACAATGTATAATTAGTATGTAACATGGATGCTACAGACAGGATTAGGCAGATATAACCGTGGAGACCAATAACACCTGAAGAATTTGAATGAAGAATGAGCCCATCTTAACTTGCATAAATATAGAAACTCATCATTAGGAAAGGAGAAATTGAAACTATTTTAAACCTGGTTACTGATGGACTAAAGAAAAATCCTTTACTGCCAGTTATGCTTCTTCTACTGTACTTTTCTGGTTAAGGGGTTTTTTTTTTGGTTTTTATTTTTTTTTCATTCCATTTATTTTGTTGACATTTCTTTTCTTAGAAGGTTGGTATAGTATTAAAAGGTATATTCTCAATGAAGGCAATGAGCATAATTTAAAACACTCCTAAATACATCCCAAAGACAATTATATCTGATGAAAATTGTGTGTATTTCTTTGTATGTATACATATGCTAGATTTAAAAAAAGAAAAACATCACAACAAGTGTTGGCATAGACAAGGAGAAAAAGGAACTCTTACTCACTTTAATCACAAAGTAAATACAACCATCATGGAAATGAGTGGGGATAGGGGATGGGAAGCCAAATCAACCCAAGACTTTCTTGGAAGCCCTGATGAAAGGAGAAAGGGAATTTGAGTTCTTTGTCCTTGCCTAGGAGTGGACTTGGCAAGGCTAGTCTTGGAGTTGAGCCAGTGCCTCAGAGGAGTCCTGGTTGTGTCTTCTAAGGACTTGACTCTTTTCTCAGGGCTATGGTTTTCAGTCCTTAGGCAACTGTGTCTGAGGTATGCTGTGTTCTCCTTACCAATACTGTTGACTTTGCGCTCCCCCTTGCAAACAAAAAATTTTGTTTTGTCTTCTTTAGTCTTTATCCCTGGTTCTTCCACTTCACACCTCACTATTGAGGACCCTTATTCCTGAAGATCACATCAAGTGTAGGGTTTCAAAACAATAGGAGTAGATCTACCACATGATATGGCTATAACACCCACAGGCATATTTCCAAAGGACTTTATATCTCACCAAAGAGACATGTGTTCATTCTTATTCATTGCTGCTCTATTCACAATACTGAGAATGTGGAAATGGCAAGTCCATCAACTAATGTCCACCAACTGATGACTGGAGAGTGACAACATCATACAAATATATAATGCAATATTATTCAACTGTAAAGAGAAAGAAATAAATTATGATATTTGAAGGTAAGCAGATGGGTCTGAAAATAATCATTCTGAGTGAGATGACACAGATCCAAAACGACAAATGATACACATTCATCATGTGGATGCTAGCTTTGAATTTTTAGATATGTTTGTTTAAACTGGAGCACTCACAGAAGGTAAGGAACTAATATGGAGGTATAGCCCAGATGCCAAGGAAAGGAGAATAGAAAGCAGGTATATGAAGAGAGACAGTAATAATAGGAAAGGAAGTATTAAAGCAGTATAGAGGCTGATGAATGAGGAGAAATAATTAATGCTGAAGAACTTTGAAAATGCCATGTAAAAATGCATTACTGCAGTTGCTTCCTAAAACACATATACATATGGGAATTAAATACAGGGAATTAAAATGGAGTTAGCCAAATTCAATGGATGATGCCACCCCTGACATCATAGGTTATCAAGTAAAAAGCCAAGTGCCCAGGTATGGGTTAGCTACTTTCAAATTTCTGTCATGTGAGGTTTCTAAACCCCTCAAACATTGCACGTTATTGTTATTGTTCTTTTTTACTTTCCAGAACTTTATGATAAAACTCTACTGCTGAAGACATTGTGTAGGTGCAGCATAGGATATGGAGAAATCAAGCTGGCACTGACCTGGTTCATCTTTAATGGATAGATTTCATAAAGCTGGAATATTCTAGGCAAGGAGAAAGAAAGAAAGAAAGAAAGAAAGAAAGAAAGAAAGAAAGAAAGAAAGAAAGAAAGAAAGAAAGAAAGAGAGAGAAAGAGAGAAAGGAAGAGAGAGAAAGAAAGAAAGAAAGAAAGAAAGAAAGAAAGAGAGAGAGAGAGAAAGAGAGAGAGAGAGAAAGAAAGAAAGAGAGAAAGAAAGAAAGAAAGAAAGAAAGAAAGAAAGAAAGAAAGAAAGAAAGAAAGAAAGAGAGAGAGAGAAGGAAGGGAGAGAGAGAGAGAGAAAGAAAGGGAGGAAGGAAGGAAGGAAGGAAGGAAGGAAGGAAGGAAGGAAGGAAAGAAAGAAGGAAGGAAGGAAGGAAGGAAGGAAGGGAGGAAAGAAGGAAGATAAGTGGGAAGGAGGGAGGAAGGAAGGAAAATAAGAAGGAAGGAGGGAGGGAGAAAGGAAGGAAGGAAAGGAGGGAAGGAGGGTGGAAAGGAGGGAAAAGAAAAGTACAGTCTTACACAGCTGTGAACCCTGATAATAGTAACAACTGGGATGAGAGAGCATGCCCACTGAAACAAATATTATGAGAGTAACCAATCACTTTCTGACTAGATTAAAGACTCACTCATGTCACAAGGTGGAACTTAGGCCTGGTGCCATTAACTAGGCCAATAACCTGTGGCTAGCTAGGACATAGGCCCTAGGGGCCAACTTAATGCTGACACTGGACAATAAGAACGATTGCACAGTGGTGGCATCAGCATTGACAATCAGACTTCTGAAGGATTGTCCAGAGGTATAACAGGTATCTGTATATTTGTACCCACTGGGCAGAAAGCATTCCCAAAAGGAAGATAGGTTCTTACCAGGAGACAAGGGCATGGCTAACCAGGGATGTGTCCAGCATTTTGGTGACCTGACATCATAAAGGGAATACCCCCCAAGAGTAAGAGAGGCCTCTAGGAACTAAGGAAGGCATGCCAAAAGACTAGAGACTGAAACCAGGAATCAGGCGAGACAGCTTGCATCCTCTCTACCCTCATCCAGATCTATCCTGTCCACACTTAGTCCTCTGTGATGCCCAAGCTTAGTTTAGCGTGTCAGCTACCTGCTGCTCACCCCTGTCCTGCACCTCTGCTTTTCTCTGTCTTGTTCTCTCTCCCTATTCTTTCCCTTTTAATTTTCTTCTCAAAAAAAAAGAAAGAAAAGAAAGAAAAAAGAAAAGAAAAGAAAAGAAAATAAGAGAAGAGAAGAGAAAAAAATTATGGTCTAGACAAGTTTGCAAGGTCCATGACCCAGAATTCTGACAATGGTACTTTTTTCTAGGTCTTTATCTCCCTTTTAGTTCTGCCTCCATCTGAAAATGCCTTTTGTCGTGTCCTTTGTCCATTGTGTTTCCCCCTCTATTTCTTATCTATAAACCAATATTAATTACTACTCTTACTTTCTTTCCATTCCATTTTTTTCTTCCTATTCATAAGTAAAGCATACTAGATAATATGTTAATGACCACATAAAATCACTGCTTTTTAGTTTCTACCATTTTATTTTTGTATTGAGCTTACCCTATGATAATAATTTTTGTTTCTGACAGTATTCTAGTCTCAGAGGAACATTTGGGATCCAGTCTGGCACCATGAGCACCAGCCTCATAGAAGAAAACAACTCCTCAGTTACACTATAACCTAGTCCTTGTTGACCATTCTACTGAAAGAATAAAGGTGGTTTATTGTTTTTAATCACCCAATGACTTAATCCCAAATATGCAAATCTTAACACAGACACACACACTAAAATTGAGAAATGAAAAGCTGAAGCAATATGACTCTTGAAAAAAATGACTAATCTAACAGTGAGGGCTAAGAGTACATTAAATGAAATATTGGATAAAGAATTCAAAATAATAATTATAAATACAT
The DNA here is from genome assembly GCA_019843815.1 of Montemys delectorum. Classification (NCBI taxonomy): domain Eukaryota; kingdom Metazoa; phylum Chordata; class Mammalia; order Rodentia; family Muridae; genus Montemys; species Montemys delectorum. The sequence goes on from JADRCD010158334.1 coordinate 9,819, forward strand.
TGTGACAAATCAAAAGGCACACTAATATATTACTAGGTGAATTTCAAGTGAACACAAACACATTAATAAAAATGTGTAGGTTAATATATGAAAATATAATTCAAAAAGGAGAAATTCTGAAAAGAAATAACTGAAGTAGTAGAAATTCTGGCACATTGACTATATCAGGAGAACAACAAAATATCAAGTAAAAGGAGCTCTCCCTATATCATATTATAGGTAAAAGTACTAAATAAATAAACCAAAGAAATGGTCTATAGTAGAAAAGGAAAAATGCCAAGTTATATTGAAGGCAGGCCCATCAGATTAGCATTTGATTGACCCACAGAAACTTAAGAACAAAAGCAGCAAGGAAGGATGTATTCCAGTTAAAAGTCTGGCTGTCAAGCCAGATTGGATAAGAGAAAAAGAAAAACTTTCCATGATCAAAGTAAGCTGAAGAAAGGCATGACTACTAAGGTAGCGTTACAGAAGGCCCAGAGCAAAGCCTTTCAATCTGAAGAGAAGTAGAAATACGTCCACGAGGATACATGAAAGAATAAGCACTCGAGGTTTGAGAATTCACCTAATCTTTGTAAAATAACCATCAAATTCCACTTGCTTACAGAGCTAGAGACTCACAGTTTCTAGAAAGAAAATCTGATATAAAATAAACTGCATGTCCTAAGTCAAGATTGCCCAGTTTAAGTTCTGACTCCACCACATGTGAGCTGTATGATCTTATAAATTCTTCTGTCTCCTTGTGATTCCAATTCCTGTCTATTTTTATTCATATAAAGGTTAAAAATAGATGTCTATAAGAAGTAAGATTCTTAGCATGCATTTCAAGGATGTTTGCCCATGGCCATGATATTTTAAGCTAAAGGCCTTTAAAAGCCATTTTCTTAGAAAACTTTCAGCTGTATACTAAAGCGATCTCTTACTCAGAGATAGAGAGAAGGACCACTGGTCCAGAGAACACCCTATTCTTCCAGAGGACATAAGGTTGGTATCTACCATATACATGGTGGCCCTGTAGGTATATGATATAAATGAAGTCAAGCAGGCAAACAGAAACAGGCATAAACAAAAATTTTAAAAAGAAAGAAATCTCCATATAATGATTCATGTTAGTGCTTAATTCATTAAGCAGTCTAATCTTTCTCTGCCTATAAAGAGATATATATAATCACATTCAACTGTCAAAACCCAAATGTGTAGAAATAGCAAGAGAACAACCTGAACAGCAGCAAAAAAAAAAAAAAAATGGTGATAACTTTGACCAACTGGCAAACACCAGATTTCTCTAAAAGATCAGTTACTTCTCAAGTCAAGCCTGAATTTCCACGGCTGGATACAAGGCCAAAACTTGTTATGGTGTGTAACTACTCAAAAAGATGCCAACAATATAGATTTCATGGTCAATTTCCCAATTTGTAAATGTTGTCAACTAAAGTAAAACTTAAGAAAAAGAGATAGGAACACAGGCAAGTAGCTCAATATTAGTAGGATGGCCTAGTGTGTGCCAAGTCCTGGGTTCAGTACTCAGCAATACACACACACACACACACACACACACACACACATACACACACACACACACACACACACACACATGCAAAATTAAAAAAGAGAAAAGCAAAACTCACAAGTGTTTTTTTTGGCTAAGACGTATATACATGAGCCAAATCTGAGCTATACCTAACCAATTTTCTAGCTTTGGGAAAAAACATGAAACGTAAGAAATGGTGTCCACTAATGGAAAAAAGTATGAAAGCAATTTGTGTCATTCTCTCACACACTAGATGTGCACATAATTGTCCAAAAATGGACTTGGAAGGTCAATTTCACTGATTGAAAACGAGAGACAGTTGAACCCTCGTTTAGCCGTTCATACCAGTCCCTAATTAAGTCATTTCTTAAAATCAAAATGAGGGAAAACTCTGTGCCGTTAAGAACAGATAAAACTTAACCAGTTTCCAAGGGATGCTGCTGCTGTTTACCCTTGATGTAAGAGTACCCATAATGGGAAGGAGAAGCTAAAAGTGTTCAGCCCTGGGAAACTCGGACATAAGGAATGGGGACATCCAGCCAGTCAGCTTCCCCAGTTGGTTTCAGCTGGATGTCGTTAGCACCTAATTTGATATTATATGTATCTAGTGATATTTATTGTATTTCTTAGAAGCTTCATGAGACATTGTTCTCTCCAGGGACTTGAAGCAAACTGTCTAGTTAATTTCTGCTGGATCTTTTGAGCACAGAGCTATATGATTTTTTTTGTTATCTATCTATCTATCTATCTATCTATCTATCTATCTATCTATCTAT